>LPNX010964018.1:0-87544 GCA_001517045.1 Pseudotsuga menziesii
ATGTGTGATACTGGCATCAACCATTTTTGAAACGGAGGTAAAAATAGCTACTAAAATTAGGAGAGAGAAAAACGAGAACTGTGTCGAGTTCTCGTTTCATAGTATAAGTGGTTATTGGCTCTTCCTAATGTAAGGTTTGAAGTGATTTTGTCTATATTTTATTTATTTATGAGAAAATTTGCTTAGTTATAGAGGACACACCATTGTTATTATGTTTCAATGGTTTCTAATTCTAAAAGAGTGAGATTGTACTCCATAATAAAATTTGACAAAATTTTCATTAGATTATTTTAATATGGGAATTTCATTAATGTTGCAGGAGGATTTATCTGCTTTAATTTGTTGATTCTTAAAATATAAAGTTGGTTATGTGTTGCATAATTGAAGTTGAAATAGCACATACCATGTTTACCAAATAGTGTCATCACTTTTCCTAGTGTGTCATTGAATGGTGGTCATGGTTGATTCTACGCTTAGGGCTCTCTTGGCATGTATAGAGTTGTCACATAGTAGAGTATGGATTCTTTCCTCATTGTTGTGTTAAACCATGTTTTTTTTCAAGTATTGGAGATCCCAATCTTATAGTTAATAACATCCTTTCCAGTTGCAATGATGGTTCCAATATTCTCCTGATTCTAGCTAGGTCACTATTTTACTTGGTTACCTAGAATCTATCAACAATTGCTTATAAGGGATACCAAACAACCTCATATATGTTTTTTCATTTGTAAACTACCATGGATATTACACTAGAACAGTTCGTCACAACATATCGTACAACTTAGTTCTTCTTATTAGCTTATTTCCACTAAACAATAAATACCTAGAAGTGTAAGAAAAATAATTAGAGCAAAGAAATACACAATTCACTTACTCAACACAAGATTTAACCTAGAAAAACCCATCCATAAATGAGGAATATGCCTTGTTGTTTTATATATAATGGAAATACAAAGAAAAATGTACTCTCTATAGAGTTACCTTGGACATTGTGGCACATATGGTTACCGCAAAATATCCTACTCCCTATGTTCTTCTCTAATATCTACTCCATTCCTTTTGCTCAATTATGGAACAATAGAATAGCATCATCAAAATGGAACACCTTCTTCTCCTAACGACCTGGTATTTAACATAGTTTGATAGCCATATAGGGTTTTTGTATGCCTCAATTATCAATTAGGGTTATGGTTTTGGATATTCTAGAATGTTCTTGAAAGTCTACATGTGAATATCTCTACATGTGTGAGAAATTAGAGATGGCATGGAATCCACTTGGTGCCATGGTGGTGGTAGTTAGTTAAATAAGTCAACTTGTGGGAGGCATAACATCTTCATATAGAATTCAATTGAGGCGATTCTTGCACCATTGGAAATGTATCAGAGTGTAGAATTGATTCAAGTGTAATTGCACAAACGATACAATTTTGACCCCCCAAAACATCATTTATTCCTTCAAACATGCCTCAAAAGTTTTTGCACCCAAAATATGCAAAATGGGACCTACCCCTAAAATTGTCCTATGAGCCAATTTATCTAATCTCTCCATCCAAAAAGCACCCAAATAGATGAAAAATTATACACTAATCCATTTTGGATGATTTTTCCCCTTGAAATCAGAGAAGGGTTTCTTGTTCTATTTTATTGTTCCCAAGTTATTATTTATAATATCTAGTATGGTGGGAAATTGCTCCCATTTTTTCTTGTTCTAGGAATAATTAATCATTTGATTAGTTGGGGGATTTAAGTACTAGGTTCCATGGAAATTGGGGTTCTTATTATGAATCCCTTCCAATGCCCATTTTTTCCTATGTTCACCCCTTGGTTGGGTATATTTAGGGTACTTGTTGTCATGGAATTATCAATGGTATCATATGCCACTATGGCTGCTTCTTTTTCATAATTGGATGTTGGAAGAGAAATGCCAACATTGTAAATATATTAGCCACACTCTTAACTCACCGAAAATGGTTGATGGAAATATTTAAATTATTGTAATGAAATACACTTCCATCTTGAAAATCACTTTAATTCCCTATAGTTTTTTTCATCAACTCATTGAGCTCATTTTGAGTTTTCATGTGTACTCTTCTTGTGCCATTTCTTTGGACTTGTCTCAAGCTATGAGTAAGTTGGAATGAAAAGCTTCAATTTTTTGTGGATTTGTAACGTCTTAAAAACTATGCATTGACATTGTTTGGGTGATCTATGTAATAAAAATATTTCAGTGGTAAACCTCAAAGACAATGTTAATGGGATATATATCTAGTTCCTATTATCTTTTATACAGTTTCTTCATTATTAATTCAATTTTCATTGTGCACTATTGGAAAATGAAATTGGGATTCTTGCATGTTGACATATTTTATTGTATTCTAGTAGAAGCTCAATTGAACACTTGGTATTTAGTTATGTGATTCATAATATCAAATATGCAAGTTTAGAAAGCAATTTATTGATGTTTCTATGTGTTTTGAGTTCAATGAGATAAAAAGTGCAAAATGCATCCTTTTTATTTTTTCAATATTTTTATAAGGCATGGACAGTGTTGATTGTGTTTCTAGCATCCCTTGCCTTTTGCAAAATCATTTCTTTATCATGCATTATAGCTGTAATTAACTTTAGTGATTAATTCATTACGAAGGTAGATATATTGGTTTGGTTCCTTGTGGGATTTGAATATCCTCATGGTTTGTTTCTAATGGGTTTTGTGTTGGGTATATGTTATATTCTTTACATGTGGGTGTTGGGTGTGTCACCTTATAATCCACCTCCATATAGTTTTTGGACTATTTTTGGGTTTCTTCTAAAAATATGTAATTTAATTCTGGTTAAGGGATTGGGGTCTATATCTAATCAAAGTCAATGGATTAGGTTTTTGTATGTTGCATAATACCTAAATATTGTATTGTGAATGGTTAAGAAACAAAATGAGAAAGATAGAGGTTCAACTTTGACATTTTTTTATTTTCCTGATTAAGGGTTTCTAGGGTAAATATATGTGTATTGTATGTGTACAATTGTTTAATATCTATTTTTCTTATAAATATTTATGCATAATTTCACTTCACATGTTTAAAAATTACATGTGTTATCAAATCTCTATTATCGGATTTAGGGGGACGCATTTATTGTTGAGGGTTCGACTTGTTTGATACATCTTGGGTTTTTGATAAGCCTAGTTCTAGTGGGAGATTTACAACAATGACTTGTGCATTGAAAGAGAATGATGAGTAGTTCTAGAATCAATATTGAGAAGTTCAATGGTTGAAAATTTGAGCTATATATGGAAGCTCAATATGGAATATATTCTTGTAGATCGAGAATAGTGGATTGCTATGGATCTGGGTACACAACCCACTTGATTGATGACAAAAGATTGGGAGGAACTAGAAATAAGGGTAAGGAGTACAATATGACTTTTCTGATCATATTGAGTATTGTTGAATGTGTCTAGAGAATACTGTGGAAATCAATTCCAAGATTAAATCAATTGAAGTCACAAAATTGCTTGAAAACTATGCAAGAAACACTCAAAAGAAGATTGAATATGTTGAGTAACAAATTTTTTTGTTGATATTAATTTAAATCAGAAATAACTAAATAGATATAGGCTTCTCATAATGTATATGCTCCAAGGATTCGAAAGCATAAATATTCTATTTGAATCAGTACAAAAGCATGCTTACTAAACTAGTCAAAATCCCCCATAGGTGCATAAAACACTTTCCTAATCTGTCAAGAGGATCACGAATTTGCTGAATGAGTAGGTACAAATGATAAGTGAAACAAATTGGACTTTATCATTATTTTATATGAGGAAAATAAGGAAGGTGAGTTGTTGCAAAAAACAAGGCAGTCTACCTTAAAACTAGCTTAGCTGTTTCCTTAAAACTACAGAAAAGCTGGAAACTCTGGATAAGGAAGGAATGTGCACTTACTAAATTGGGAAGTATTTTAGTTGGAAGAATATTATATATAATATATCCAAAGTGCTCCAAGAGGAATTTTTGGAAAGTTTGACCACAAAAATGGAAGTGGATGCAAACTAGCTTATGTAGGACCTAGGAAATTATTCAAAAAGATTAAGTATTTTATCCTAAGTATTGGAATTGTTTTTTATTATTCCAAGACCCCCTATTAAGCTTGAATTTATGTATAATATCAGAAAATAATAAAAAATATATGGCATAGAAACAAGGCTTAGTCATCCTTTACATACTGCTTATCCATATAAAGCAAGGAAAGAGGCAAAACCACAAGGGGAAAATCCTCCCTTAAACATGTACATGAATAAAATTGTAAGAAATATTGTATTCAATCAATATTCACCACACTATCAGCTATCCCCAACATTTTTTTGATATTGTTGAAATTATTCTCAGAAAACACCTTGGTGAAGATGTATGCAACTTGCTCAGATGATGCACAATAGAGCAGAGCAATGAACCCATCATGCACAAGTCCTTTGATGTAGTGCATATGGATATCAATGTCCTTGGTTCATTGCCTTAGTACTAGATCAATTTATATTTGAATGGTACTCTAGTTTTCACAATAGATTAATGTAGAATTCTTTTACTCGATCCCAAACTCTCCAAGTATTCCCTGCAACCACAAACATTGAGTATTCACAACTCCTCTGTATTCTTCCTCTATAGATGAAAGTGCAATTGCACTTTTCTTCTCACTTGACCAGTTGATTGGTCCATATACACGCATAAACACATATCCAAAATTTTGTTTTCTATTAGTGTTATCACCTTCCCATTCAAAGTCAGTAAAATCAACTAACTCTAGGATAGATTGTGCAACATAGTGAATCCCATGAGTTTTTGTTCCTTGTACAAAGTTAAGGATTCTATTTTCTACCATGAAATGGATATCATGAGTTTGATCCATGTGTCTAGAAGCCACTCTCACTGCATAATATATATCAGGTCAAGTATGGGTCAAATACAGAAGATAACCAACCGGTTGCCTATACAAGGTGTTTTTTACCAATGGAGTTGACTGTGCTTCTTCAAGCTTAACTCCTAAAAGGAAAGGAGTCTTTCTTGGATTGAAATAATTCATTATAAACTTATTCAGTAGATATGAATCATAATTGGACTGATTTAACTTGATTCCAATATCTGATTGAGAAATCTCAAGCCCCAAAAATTGGCTTAACAATCCCAAATTAGTCATAGAGAAGGTATGGTTCATAGCACTCTTCAAAGAGGAAATTTATTTATTAGAACTTCCTGTGATAAGGAGGACATGAAAATACAATAAAATAATGATTAAATAACCATGAATCAACTAAAAATATACATTTGGATCAGACTTTCATCTACAATAGTTCAATGATAGCAAAAAACCATCAATCTTGGCATACCAAGCTCTAGGAGCTTGTTATAGCCCATACAGTGATTTCTTAAACTTGCAGACAAGAGATGGATTAGTCATAAAAACTTATAGATGCTGCATATATATCTCTTCTTTCATATCACCATGTAGGAATGCACTTTTCACATCCATGTGATGTACCTCTCACTGCTTGGAAGCTGCAATGGCCAAAACTAGTCTTATGGAGTCCATCTTTGCAATTGGTGCAAAGTTCTTGTTGTATTCAATGCCTTGTACATAGAAAAATAACTTGGCCTCTAAAATTTCCTTATAATTCAAAGGAGAACCATCAGCAGAAAATTTAGTTTTGAAAACCCACTTACACTTGACTAGCTTTCTCCCTGGAGGGAGAATGACTAGTTCCCATGTGTCATTCTTTTGGAGGGAATGGAATTCCTCCTTCATGGTTGGTTTCCATATTGGATAATTAGATGCATATTCATATGTATGTAGTTCATATTCAATCATTATAAAAAAATTATCAGAAAATAAAGGGTCGTTGATAGAAAGGGCACTCTCGAATTGAGATCTAGTCCTCCTAGAATCACTAGGATTCTCAGCTAGTTCCCCAACTGCATGGATGGTCTTTGCTTCCCATTTTGGCCTTGTCAAAATTTTTGGATCTTCAATTAAATCATCATTATCAAACATATCAGAATCATAAATTTTACTAGTTTCTTCACTTACAACCAAAGGTGGAGGCGGTGAAGAGGACTCTCTAATTTTTGTTGCTAGCATAGGCACTTCTTCAAACTGAACACTCCTTTCCATGAAGGATTTTTGAGTGTTCAAGTTGATAAAATTATACCATTTGGAATATTCAAAGTACCCAATGAATAGGCACTCTTGAATTTGGGGTTCCAAATCCCTCCTTTTGTCCAATGGAATTCTAGCCCATGCCATTGAGTCAAAATGAGACACATCAGGCTTGTGTCCACTCCAAGCTTTGATAGGAGTAACTCCATAAATTTGCTTATGAGGAACCCTATTATAGATGTAGGAGGCACAATTTATAGCTTCAGTCCAAAACTTTGGTGGAAAATTCTTAGACTCCATCATACAAGTATGGGTGAGGAGAGCATAGGGGTTAGAGAAATGCATGAAGTGTGAGAACCTATAAAATTTCTAACTATGATCCACAAAACCTTTAGAAATGACTATACCATTTGAAATATCGTATATTTCAACATCATTGGGAGAGAAAACAACCTTCTTAGGATACCTAGTGTGGGTAATCTGGTAGACTGACAAGAGATTAACATCAAGACCTGGGACATACAAAACATTATTGAAGGAACCATGGTCAAAAGTAATGCTACCTTTACCCTTAATTTAAGTTTATGAGTTATTTCCCAGTAAAATATTTGTACCTTTTGAATCATAAAGAGAGGAGAAGGACTTCCTTGTTGAAACCATGTGCCTAGAAGCTCCAAAATCAATGATAAAGGAAGGAGATCTTACAGTTCTTGCAATCAGGGCATGAACTCTTTCCTTGTCTTCGAAATTGGATTCTCCTTCCTTATTCTTTGCACCATCAAGAAGGGAGATGTTGTTATTCTCTAGAAGTTGAGTCAAAATATCTATCTGCTTCTTCATGTAAGAGCTCTCGGGATGAAATCCCTTACCCACAATATGCGCACTTGCTTCCTTTACCTTTACCTTTCTTCTTCTTGGAGTTTGAGGACTCCTCAAGAGACTTGGACTTGTCTCCTTTTTTATTTGGAGGATTCTTAGCCTTGCTCTTACCTTTGGAATCAACCTGGGAATCTCCAGCAACCAAATATTGATCTTTGGAAGGGTTTATGGTGCCCATCAAGACCAATTTGTCTTGCTCCTGAGTCAAGGATTCCATGAAATCTACTAGTGAAGGAATATTCCATTTTCAAAATTTCAACTTGGTGGCATGGAAGGTCGAAAAAAATACTGAGTAGTCCTGTCCAAGCTTCGAAAGGATGACCAAGACTAGTTTTTCATCTTCTTTATCAATACCACACTATTAGCTGCAAAACTAATGATTTGATTTTGGAGAAGTAGCCTTGCAAGGATTCAAACATGCCTAGACTCAATGAAATAAACAAGTTCTCCAGTTGATGACCCCTCATCTAATCTATCTTCCCAAATAAATCCTTAAGCTTCTCCCATACATCATTTGGTGAAGTCAACCAATCAAGATGAAATAGAAGGTTCCTAGAAATGCTATGATACCATACACCTCATATCTCATATTATGCCATTTAATCTTATCTACTAATTCATTAGGCTCAACTACAGTTTCTAGGTCAGTCTGTATAGGCCTTTACTCCTCATCAAAATCTCCATCCTTTCCTTCCATTCAAAGTAGTTGAATGGAGTCAAGATGATAAGTTGAGATTGATCCATTCTTCATCAACTGCACCCTTGAATAGACATAATGCGCTCCCAGTGAGTGATGTCGACCCTGAAAAATAACTTAGAAGAGGAGAACAATCAAGCTACCAAGGATATGATACCATGTGGAAATTAATCCCAAGATTAAATCAATTGAACTCACAAAATTGCTTGAAAACTATGCAAGAAACACTCAAAAGAAGACTGAATATGTTGAATAAAACAAACCGTTGTTGATATTAATTTAAATTAGAAATCATTAAATAGATATAGGCTTATCATAATGTAGATACTCCAAGGATTCAAAAGCATAAATATGTTGTTCAAATCAGTACAAAATCATGCTTGCTAAACTAGTAAAAACCCCCCATAGGTGCATAAAACACTTTCCTAATCTGTCAAGAGGCTCACAAATTTTCTGAATGAGTAGGTACAACTGATAATTGAAGGAAAGTGGAATTTATCATGATTTTATATGAGGAAAATAAGGAAGGTGTGTTGTTGCAAAAACAAGGAAGACTACCTTAAAACTACCTTTAGCTTTTGCCTTAAAACTGCAGAAATGATGGAAACTTTGGATAAGGAAGGAATGCACACTTACTAAACTGGGAAGTATTTTAGTTGGAATAATCTTTCCAAAGTGCTCTAGGATGAAGTTTTGGAAATTTTGACCACATAAATGGAAGTGGATGCAAACTAGCTAGTGTAGGACCTAGGAAATTAATAAAAACAATTAATTATTTTATCCTAAGTATTGGAATGGGTTTTGATTATTCCAACAAAGACAGTGCATTAAAGCTATGGAATAATATAGGGAGCTTGTATCAATCAAAGTCTCTAGTAAACAAGTTGTTTCTACAAAAGTTTTATCACCTAAGGATGGATGATATTGACACAGTAATGGATCATCTAAATGTCTACAATACTCTACTAAGTCAAATAACATCTATTGGTATTGAAATGGAGAAAGAAGATACAAGCATTACATTATTATGTTCTTTTCAAGATGTTATCACTCGGATTTTCCTCTTGCCGTGGGAGGAAACTCTTGATGTAAACACAAACCTAATTTAGGTTGGAATCTGACCTTTCCAACCAAAGATAACTCTCTCATAATTTTAATGACCTAAGGATATTTTGAAGAAGGGTTAAAAGATGAAAACAAAATCCAGATCTGTACATGATGATACTTTTTTTTAGATTTATGGCTGATATATTTAGAGAAGGACCATTGGGCATGGCGTCATAAGAATAGATATTTTTTTCCAGTTTTTAGAGGTAATCATAAAGTCTTTTTACAGAGGAAAGGTAAGTGTCATTTCACAGACAATATTAATAGTTGCATGGTGGTAGAAGAATTAAATAAACATTCCACTAATGTTGAGCACCAAACAAAGATGATTTCAACACTAAATTTAGAAGAAAAAGGCATTCAATAATCAAGTTCGATGAACTAGAGCATAAACCATGAATTTTGATCCATATAATTTCACTTAAATATGCAGAAGAATAACAAAATGATATGTAAAAAAAAAAAAAATATTTCACATAAGGAGAAGTTACAGACTGCAAATTGACAACACTTGAATCTCTGCTCTTCTTCAATACTTTGGCTCCAAAATCTTTATTAATCTCAAAAACTGTTATTTAAATCAAGAGTAGTATTTTTTTTCTCTTGGTTCTCAACCCTTTGTAAATATTCCTTATCATCATATATATATATAGAGTTATATTACAACTTAAGCTCAAGACTCGAGATTTCTAGCTTTTTTCCAAAATAGTAAATGGTTACAAAGATGATGACACATGCAAATTGATTTCTAAGATTTAGGAAGTAGTTTACAAAAAAGTGGTAACATGTGTAGCTTTTCCTATTTTTTAGGATTATGTTTCTAATACTCAAGGAGGGGATATCATCTCATCCTGAAGTCGAAATGATGAGGTGGCTCATCAACTGATAACTAAACATTTTTCTTAGAAAAATAAATTTGGAGAATTTATGAAAAACAAGGCTCAAAGATCCCTTCGAATATCTCAAACCATGAAACATAGGTTAAAACTGAGAGAGGTTTTTGTATATGAATTTGTTCTTGAGAAAATATCTTTCATTTTTTAATATCAATCACCATATTCTCGAAATATGCACCCAAAGTTATTAACTAAACCAAGAAAATTCGGAGTTCTAGAAACTGTCATATTTATGAAAAATATGGCTCAAATATCCTTTCGAATCTCCCAAACCATGACATCTGGGTAAAACCTGAGAGATGTTTTTTGTAGATAAACTCATACTTGAGAAAAACCATATTCATTTTGTTGAGATCAATCACCTGCAATCACCATCTACTCGGAATTTGTGGCCAAAGTTATTGACTAAAATAGGAAAAATCCATAATGTTTTGTAAATTTCCAGAACTCTTGCAAAAAATTACCCTGTTTTTATACTGCGGGCATTGTAAAATTTTCAAAAACTATGTAAAGCCATAGTACATCCACTAAAATCCTCCCCTGTATTTGACACATTGTCTCAGGCCTTGACTTGTGATGTGTAGCATACATGTCTTGTGGACTTTGGAGATTTGGAAATGAACTTAGATATTGGGCCTCAGGCCCAATAATTTTTTATAAAACATAATTCACACCCTATTGATGAACCCAAGAGAAATATTAGCTTAATAAATCAATTTTTGTTAGCCAAATTGTAATTTTTTTACAAAAAATTATAAAAAAGTATGGAAAGTGATAACATTGGCTCTAATGGGGATGTTATCGTCCTTGTGAGGTAGCAAAGAACCTATATACCGAGTGCCTTGATCAATTGGGACATAAATCCAAAACATATTCCTTCTATTCTTCTAACTAGCTTGTCCAATAACCAACTTTTTTCTTCCATTTGAAAAATTCTAAAATGCAAACTGAACTACTGTTGTAACCTTGTTGAAAACTGAAATTAGACAAATGTTGCAAACTATTAAAAATGATGCTAAGAGTGATGAGCTTATTCAAAACACTCTTACCTAATCTAAATTGGTCCTTCAGTTTCCTAGTCATGTGAAGTCAAATATCTAATCCAACCATGCAAGTATCTCATCCACTGTTAGAATTCCCCACATATCTTTGCTCAGAAGAAAAATGTCAGATCTTCTTGAAGGCAAGTCAAACTGAAAATTAGCTCCAACTTCAAAACTCATCCACTCCAAAGATCCTAATCCTCTGATTGGTTTTAGGTAAGCCATGTAGTAGGGATTTCTCCCTTTCTACAGGAAGGAACATCTCCCTTCCGTCTATAGGACAGAAGGGTAGGGTTCCTGTTGGTTGTGGAAGAAAACGTGCAAACAATATTGAAACTAAACTATGAAACCCTGCATGAAATGGTTAGCAAACAAGAATATGGCTGCAAGAAGTCACTAGAAAACCCACAACCAAGCATTAGCAACAAACCCAGAAGCAAAGTATGTTAGAAAATTACAATATAAAAGAAACAAAACACAAATATACCTTCTCTGGGTGGAAATGGGCCACCATGCCCTAGCTTTGGGAGCACCTCTCAATGGAATGGGAGCTTTGGCTCAATGGAGAAATGGNGGGTCTCAAGGCACTCATATGGGAAGCATAATGATAGGGAGAGAGGAGTGATTTTAGAGTGACCCCCACCCCTCTATTTATATTTTTTTAGGGTTTTAAGCCCCTAGTCAGGGCTTTAGCCCCTTTTTTGGGCTTTTAGCCCCTTTCTCCCAATTCTTAGCTCCATGGGGGTTTTAAGCTCCTTTGAGGGGTTTTAGCCCCTTTTTGGTGGTTTTAGCCCCTATGAGAGCTATTTTGGCTCTTTTTAGGGGTTTTTAATCCCTTTTCATATTTTTGAGCCTTTCTGAGGGTGTGGGGGTCAAATGAGGGTTGTGCATGGATGTCCTTAGGTGGTGTAGGTCATGTAGATCTCATTGGGGGATTTTTTGGGTTCATAGATTGCCCCTTGATGTGTGAGGGCAGGAGCTCATCGTATGTCCAACACAAATCATAGGATTTCCTGGGAGAGGTGGTGCTTCCGGGGCTGGGGCATTATAGCTTTTGGTTTTTGTATTAATATGGTTCCCATCAATGGATGAGATACAAATAATGCGTGACATGTATATGGATGAGGCGGGCATCCCCATGCTCGTAACGATGTCAAATGAATAATGTGATCTAAGCTCTACAATGCAAGAGTTGATCATATACAACTGATGATACATAGTGGTTTCCTTAAGAAGAGGTTGAATACAATACTGATATGAAGAACTTCTACAATGGACCCATGGAATTCTCATGGAATGCTATATCTTCATGACTAATGGTCTACTGGATTTGGAACGGTACATGGCTATAGGGACCTATTGATGGAGAGTCAGAGTCTCTGTGGTACAAATATGTTGCATCAATCACAAATCTATATAGAATCACTGTTGCAGCTTCTGAACACTGTCTCCAACGCAACCCAGAAATCACAAGGTACATGAACCAGTTGGGGTCCCTCAAATAGACTCATCAATGTGCTAGAGTCAGGTGAAATTCAGGGTCTTCGACCAAATACTACACGGACCATTACCCTATACGAATCTCAACAGTGCGATGATGTAGCTGGAGTCGAGAACGTGAGAAACAACCATCCCGAGAGGAACTAAGGAGTCCTCTCAAATGGTCCAAGGAACTCATCAATGAGGTTAATGAAACTAGGATATAGGGACCTCTGGGTCTATCCTATGGAATACATGTGTTTTCGTTGACAGAGGAAGTCCTGCAACTGGTCAAGGCAATGGTGTTTCCTTGACTAGAAGTGTTAGGGAGATAACCAAAAGATGTGAGACAATATAAGGATTGACCCACTAAATGGGGGGGAAGGACTTGAACAAGGGTAGAGAATCATGGTGGACTCAAACTTCCTTTTCTCAGAGTATGACGGTAGGGAGGATCAGGAAGCAAATGAAACTGACTCATGGGAAAGGGATCATAGCTGTAATATCGGGGATGTAACTACAGATGGGAAATACTTGGGGGAGGTAGACACTTTTGGTATTGATGGGCTCCAAGGAAGACACATTGAATAGTACTCTGAACAAAAGAGATCCAAAGTGGGAATGCTACCAAACTGTTATATGTGGGGTGGTGTCTAGAGACACCGTTGTGGTACGATCTCGTGGACTTTTAGCGAGCCCGAGAAAGTAAATGCTCAATGGTGCTTTCAATTTTAGAGAGTCTGAAAGCATGAAGAAGACTCCATTGGGGGCTATTTTTCATTTATAGTCTCCTATGCTTGAAAAAGATTAGAAGTGTACATAGGAGAGCTCTCCCATCCTTTAGGGGATGAGAGACTTTTTTATCGTTGGTAGTCCAATCAAGGCGAAAAAGGTTAAACCTATACTGACTAGACGGTCATTCAAATAATTTTATGCGCATGAACAAAACCAAGTTTGATTGGAAATATTTTCTTGATGAGAAGGCTGGAAAAGGGATTAATGACAACCCATGGTCAACTTTTTCATGAAGTTTGGGCCCTCTGCTCGAGAAAGCATAAAAGGATGCAGAGGGGAACGGTCTTGGCTTGAATGTGCCAAGGTGGCCCTTTTCATTTGATGGTCTACATAGTTCACAAAAGGAAATAAACGAGATGATGTAGATGCCCTTTCCTATACTTTAACGAGTGGGAAACGAAGTAGTTGCGCTCGACAATCTTTTCATTCTTTTAGGAGTCAGAAAAGAGCTTAAAAGAAACTCCAATATGGTCAACCGATCGAGGGGGCACTGAAGGTGCCCCCATGTCGGGAAAATGGACAGTGGTCCGAAGGTCATTGTGTAAGTGGCTGGAGCAGGTGGCTCTAGAACATACCAATACATGCATGGGATAGATCGCAGCAGAGGCACATGAATCGGTGCAACAGTGGCATGCAAACCGAGGTGGCTCTCGGAAAAAGGTCAGGAGAGTTGTGTGTGATTTGTGGTAGACGGACTTGACTACATGTGATGTGAGTGTAAGTCTAGAGGCAGTTATGTGCCAAATTCATGCAAAATAAATGATCCGTCCTCCGAGCGGTGGCCCGGAGACCCGCGTAAGGTGCGGTGGATGGATTTGACAGGTATATACTAAAATGATAAAATGATGTGCCTTCCGGGGAGATGGTCCAGGAACTCGCATGAGTGGCGGTAGGAAAGTGTGATGTAACTACAGGTTCAGAGACACTTCCATCACAATGTGCTATGTAAACGGAGGTAACTTTCAGGAAGTGGTCCCGAAAATTACTTGTTAACCATGAGACGATGGTCTCATTACCAGATAGAGGAAAAAATTCTGAGCCCGAAGGTGTGAGGGGTGTCTGAAACAGACTCTAGGTGACTCTAACTAGCAGCTAATGGTGCTACCCCTAATGGGGGTATATGGGTCTAGAGCTAGCTCAACGCATAATGTGCAATTCACACGGTGGTATGAAAATTGACTGGACCTCCAAGACAGGTCTAGGGACGTCATGGTATGCTAGCATGGTGGCAGCAGATCATATGTGCGACATATTGTGTGCATGTATAGATGTGGTAGCACACCCTCTAGTGTGCTACCCTCATGTGCAGAGCTATTATTGGAGGGTGTCTCTGATTTTTGGTAAAAACTATATAAAACAAAAAAGAAAAAAAAACTACGCTACAAGTGACTCATGGTGGTTATGTCAGTCATAGAATCTCTTGAGGTAGAGCTTGTTGTGAGGCTTCTTCAAGAGGCATCCGTTTGAGTCAGTGAAGAGGTATGCCCCCTTGCCGAGATGAAGGTCGTTGGTAAGGAGGGGTGATGGAATCTGGTCTTTTATGGGAAGAACTGATTCCACACTATGTTTTATAGGGAATGGGGTAAAACTAGAGGCAGCCTTACTGATCTCTTCGTCATCGCGTAAGTTGTTTTGGGATAGATTAGCTGGATCTTCCATGGCCAATGAGATAGAAGGGAAAATGGTGCTAGCGATCATGTAAATGGTATTGGTTGTGTTTTGGTGGCATTTCCCCCAGTCTTTGTTGGAGGAAGAGGGGCAGGCCTGGAGACAGGAGGAGTCCTTAATGGAGTTGGAGGTAGGCGCAATATTATCTCAACTGGCTGGACATGAGTCAACACATCCTGTGGCCTCAGAGGTAGGGTAGGTGGTTGAAGGTACCACATAGGAACTCCCAGTGTGAAATCCTATAAATTGTGGGTTGCCAAGATAGAATTACTCATGATCCCGGATGGTAGGAAAAGGAAAAGGATCTTGTTGAGTGGGAATGAACCCCAATGTTTCCATGGTAACTGAGGTTGAAGTTGCGAATGAGGTTGCGGCTGTGGCTGGGGTTGCAATTGTGGATGGAGCTATGGTTGTGGATGGATATGCAGCTGTGGCTATGGATAGAGTTGCGGCTGCGGATGGAGCTGCGGCTGTGGATGGAGTTGTGACTACGGATGGAGCTGCAACTGTGGTTGGTGCTATAGCTGTGGTTGGTGTTGCGGATACGGTTGGGGTTTGGGTGTAATGGTGCTAGATGATAGCATGCAGAAATTCACAGTATCACTTGGTGTTGGTGGAGGTGACATGAAGGGGAAGGGAGTCATCATAGAGGTGTCGGTGAACAACCCAGGGCCTATGTTCAATAATGGTGGGGCGAGTGTGCTGTCGACAGTAGTGTCGACGGTAGGGATAACATTGGTTGGTGCCATTGGCCTCTGCGGATCATGGTAAGTCAGTTGATCCATCGTCAAAATATTCTTGTCATGAGGGAACATCATAAGGCAGAACATAGTGGATGCCATGGATCTCATGGCGTACATGTAGCTTCATCCCAAGAGCAGGTTATAGTCCAACTAAGCGTTGACCACCTCTATGTCAATTAGGAATTTCTTCCTTGCTAAAGTGATGGGAACATGTGTGAGGATACCTTGGGCTTTAGTGGGGTGGCCATCATAATCCCGTGGAGTAGTAGAGGATGGTTCTAGAATTGGGGATGCAAGCTTCTGCCAGACTAAGGTAGACATAATGCACGTGGATGCCCCCTCGTCCACTATGCATCGCTGCATGACCAGATTTCGAATGGATACCAAGATTTGGAAGGAAATGGTTGATGGAATCCGTGGTTCTCTGTTCTCTGTGTCAAATGTGATCAACTTGGAATCAAAGGCATCTACAACACCAAGGGTGGCTAGTAAGGCTTTCTATTGTGTTGGGAAAGTTTTGAGTACCTCAAGAGAGGACATGGCCATAGGTGTTTGGGCCAAATCATCCACGATGTTTTAGCTTACAATAGCTCTAGCCGTGATGTTGTTGTAAACTCACCGTATGGGGTGGCACAGAGGAAAAGGGGGTAAATGAAGATGTCGCTGATGTGTCAGCGGGTTCGGTGTTAGTTCCATACTGATTTTTTCTGGTCTATAAATTGACCTCTTCAGTTGTCATGGCTAGCAAATGATGAACACCTGTTTCTGCTGTCGGAGGTGCCCTTGAGGCATTGGGATTGGGTTGGTGAGTGGGTGCGATTGCTACCAGTCCTTGGACTGGAAATGGGTTTTAGAGCACCATGGGTGGAGGCCTTGGTGGTGCTGGGTCAGGTTGAGTTTGGGCTACCGTATTGGTAGCATGCTAAACCTCGTTGTGAATGGCCTTCTTGGTGCGACCCATGAAAGGGCATTCGTGCATATAATGGCTATAGACCTCACACAGCTTGCATGGCTGATTTGTGTGAAACAGAGCATTGTGTATTGGTGCATTTGGTTGCTAAGGATTTTGGGCTGGCCAATTTTCCCCAGCATTGTTGGGAGGATTTGGTTGTTGACCGCCTCCCTGCGGTTGATTGTTGCCTTGGTTCTGGGCTCGATTATTTCTGGCTTGCCCTTGTTGGTTATTGGTGGCTGGATGGTTGGGACATTTTTGTTGTGCAAGCACTTGTCCCAAAGGAGAAGGCATAGCGGGGGCGGGTACTTGGGTGGCTTTCACTGGTGGTGCATAGTATACTTGCAGGGATGGGGGTGTTAGCGTGGGAATCTATCACACATATTGTTGTGCTGGCCAAGTAGGTGCATGGGATTGTTGTTGTGGCACAGGTTGTGCATAAGAAGTTGTAGCTCAAGACTAGGACATCATTCTTGCATAGTCTGGAGTTTGGTTTGGGTAGGAAACACCGGGGGTGTTGCTTGGTTGTGGTGGTATTGCAGGTGGTGTTGGGAAGTGTTGTGGTTGGTGGGAGACAGAACCTATGATGCCATCTATGGCATGGGACGCCCTCGGTGCATCCCAGTAGGAGGTTCCTGCACAAGGAGCGTCTGGAATGACAGTGTAAAGGTATCCAGACTGTACGTAGATGAGGTCAAATTGCTGGGCCTTGAAGATGGCCTCTTCCTCTGTTTGGGGACGTTCGAAGGTGACGTCCTTGGCTATAGGTGGCATTAAGGTTTTCAATAACCAGTCCAGGAAGATCCTGTCGTCAATATTGATCTTGTACATGTTGAGACATCGCCTCCACTCATTGATGTGGTCAATGATGTGGTTCGCAGTGTTTTGTCGAAAATATAGCAAGATTTCTAGTCCTTCGTCATATCTGACAAGGAGTTGGAAATATTGCAGGAACATAAAGGCTAAGGAGTTGAAGTCTGGGTACTTGGATTGTGGTAGGTTAATGTACCACTTGGATGCACCACCTGTGAGGGTGCGTTGGAATAGTCTGAGTCTGATTGAATCATCTATGATGCTATTTGATGAGCACCATAGGTGAAATGTCATGATATGGTTTTGGGGGCACTCCCATGCCTTCCCTTTAAACTTGGGAATGTCTGAGGGGATTTTGGTTGGAATGGGAGGCCAAAAGGTTTGATGGAATATAGGGTCATTTGTTAACTGAGCCAAGTTAGGTAGGTTGAGGCGTGCCATGAAAGGAATGTTTGACCTGAGGTTGATGTGTGATGGAGTGGCGATGGTGGTGGGGTTTGCAGGAACATGATGCACCTGTGTGACTGGGGGTACTTGTGGCACAGTTGTGGTAAGCAACAAAGTGTGAGTGGAAGGGACACTGCCCCCATGTATGACAGGAGGGATAGTGTAGGTGGAAGGGCCACTGCCCCTAGGCATGCTAAGTGGGACAGTGTGAGTGGACGGGACACTGCCCCCAGGCATGGCAGGTGGGACAGTTTGATTAGTCAGTATGGGTGGTGGTAGTTGACTTATGATAGTTTGCATGACAATGATAGGGCCACCAGCAGGGGTGTTGGTGGTGGTGTGGGGTATGGATGTGGGTCCACTGCCAATCACCAAGTTGGAAAATGGATTCGAGTTGCCACCAACCATAGGGCTATATGGTGCAGTATGTAGATCTGGCTCAGATTGATATGATTCTGAGTCTCAATCAGAGGTTGTGTGGCATTCTAATAGTGTAGAGGGTCATCGAGAATGGTCTTGATGGTGTTGGTTCAAGTACCCGAACTGTGATGGATCGCCTCTTAGGCGTGAGGAAGAGCGTGGGGGATCAATTGTATCTGGTTGGTATGTTAAGTGGTGAAATATGGTAGTGAGGTTTTGGACCCCAGTTTTAATGGCTTCCTATTGGCTTTCAGCTGGTCACTCATCCACCAAGACTACCAGGAGACAATGCTTGGATTTTTCCTCACGGGAGTGCTAGTCAATTGGTGGGGGTCGTTGCCCGTTTCGCTTGGCAATTCCTCTCAGTGGCCAACTACTTTGGGGTTCCCGTGGTACTCCTCACAATTAGTTTTTGGGCTGAGCCCAAGTACTTCCCATGGTTAAGGAAATAAGGGACTTATGTCCTCAAAGACTGCAAGTGTTTGAATTAGTGTAAATTATAAATTTTAATGGCTAGCTTAGCGTCATGAACTGAGTTTGGTTTTTTTATGTGGTATGGTTTGCGTGCATGTCCATTGTATTTCTGATATACTTGGTGGATTATTGTATGGTTTATGAATATTCCACAGAGATTGTTTGGTTTATTCCAGCACTTATATCATGGATAAGTTGTTTATGAAAGCAATAAATTGTAAACAGAAATTTAAACACATTCCATACCTGAATCTGAACTATGGTAGCCTGACTAGGTGAATGCCTTACACCTGTATTTCTCTTCAACCAGGAAATAGTGCTGGGATCTCAACATAATGGGACTAATCCCATCTGTAGATCCTCAGGTCACTCTCCGGGTGCAAGGTCGGTCATCAGGGAGGACGCGAACACCGTGAAACCCCCATCGGTCTCCACCCCCTCTACCTTCCAAGTCACCCATTTTTAGTGGTCTCGAAAAATTACAAATGAAGTTCCTATTACTATACAAGCTTCACCCTTCGTCTTATCCCAGAATACCCCGAAGGGTGATGACTGGGTAGAGGAGGAAGGGCTAGGCAAGATGTTAATTTCCAATAACTGAAATTTAACCTAGAGTGAATTTATGCAAGCTTTGTAATCAGATTCATTAAACCATTAACCATTTGATTTATCGGTTATTTACACAGATTTATGAAATGAACACATATTGATGAACAGAGGTGGTTGAGCCACACTGACAGTCCAAATAACTTAAAAATCCGAATCTGAGAGACAGATCACTCTTTTCGGGGGAAATGTGGCGAGGGGGTCGCCAAATTTTCCCTAAATTAGGTGAGGGGGTCGCTTAGAAACTACAGACAAGAGCAATCTAATTTATAAGAGGAAGTCACACCTTTCGGGCCTAAATGAGAGACCTGGTCGCTCCTTTCAGCCCGATACGTGCGACCTGGTCCAAAAATTGAAAAAAATTTAAACCTGAGACAGGAATGGCTGACAGTAACCTGTACTGTGGCCGAATGGGCTTGGTTTGGCCTTAAGGAGGCTCGACTATGAATTAAAATGCATAAAAAGACAGATCTAAACTAGATTTGAAAGAAAATTAAACTAGGGCAAATAAAAATTGAAACACAAAAATTAAATCCAGGGATCCTATGGGATTGACCTGGTATGGTCCCTAGTTCTGTAGTAAGGATTTCACCCTTTATATAGGCAGGAACAACTCTTCACCCTTTCTATATGCAGGAACAACTCCCTTCCGTCTATAGGATGGAAGGGTAGGGTTCCTGTTGGTTGTGGAAGAAAGCCTGCAAACAATATTGAAATGAAACTATGAAACCCTGCATGAAATGGTTAGAAAACAAGAATATGGCTGCAAGAAGTCACTGGAAAACCTACACCTAAGCATGAGCAACAAACCTACAGGCAAAGTATGTCAGAAAACTACAAAATAAAAGAAACAAAATACAAATATACCTTCTCTGGGTGGAAGTGGGTCACCATGCCCTATATTTGGGAGCACCTCTCAATGGAATGGGAGCTTTGGCTCAATGGAGAAATAGAGGAGAGGGAGGGTGAATGGCTTGAGAGGAAAATGGTCTCAAGGCACTCACATGGGAAACATTACGATAGGGAGAGAAGGGGTGATTTGAGAGTGACCCCCACTCCTCTATTTATAGCTTTTTTAGGGTTTTATGTCCTTAGTCAAGGCTTTAGCCCCTTTCACCCAATTCTTAGCTCCTTTGGAAGTTTTACTGTTCCTTTGAGGGGTTTTAGCCCCCTTTTGGAGGTTTTAGCCCCTATGAGAACTATTTTGGCTCTTTTTAGGGGTTTTTAAGCCCTTTTTCATATTTTTGAGTCTTTCTGAGGGTGTGGGGGTCAAATGAGGGTTGTCCATCGATGTCCTTAGGTGGTGTAGGTCATGTAGAGCTCATTGGGGTATTTTTTGGGTTAACAACCCCTAAAATAAATCTCTTTATTGTTTCCAACAGGGATACAAAAGGATCTTGAAAATCATGAATGAACCACTTGTTTGTCAATAAAAAGGAAGGGACACCTGTATCTATAGTTTCTTTATGTTCACAAGCATAAAATGATATAATAGTCTCTTTCTTTATGGTTGAGGGATTTTTATCTAAGTGTTCAACTTCAAAATCACTCTCAGAGCAAATGGAAAAATTTGACCGCTTTCCTTATCATGCATGTCAAAAAGAAAACTAATGTATTTTGGACCTTCATCAATTAGAACCTCTTCTACTTGTATGTTTATTCCTTCATGAAAATAAACTAGGATCTTCTATTTACAACATGAGAAACTTATATTTATTTTTTCAAAAGATGTATCATTTTGGATGTTTAAAGTGTTGCTGAGGCCTGGAAAATCACAGGTAACAACAGTTAGGGATTCTCCCCAGTAAACATTATCAACTAGCCCGCTACTGTTTGGTATGGGGAATCCGTCCGGTTTACGGTCCGACTACTGTAGGTCAAGTAACAAGATAAAAGGTTTTACCGATTACAGCCTGGTCCACCGTGTATATTTTTAGTTTTTAGAATTTAAGTATGATGTGCAAGTGCCTATCTAAAAATGCAGATTGATAGAGATAACGAGGAGCATCACAATGTGATGCGCAGGTTCTTACCTCTCGTCTTAACTCTCTCGCATCTAAATCACACACATCAAGAAACTAAAACTAACTATCTAACCTATCCCTAGGGAGAAAACTTATCAGTTATCAATGAGTAATGTATTTCTGCGCATGCATTAAGAAAAATCACAGATAGCTGTTACTTATTTCAGAACACACGAACATTAACAGATATATGAACAACAAGATAGATTATTGTTTATGAAAACCTTCATTACTCACAGTGGAAATTTCACAGAATAAACTAGAGTGCATTCATAACATGAACATAGATTCAATGAGTTAGAACGATCTCACAGTTAATGGACATAAGCTAAAAATGAAATAGTTCATATTCAACTGATCCATAGCACAACATTTGAAACATTCCACCAAGCTTTCTCCAGCAGGAAACTTGTAATTCTTTATTGCAAAAGGAAATAGTTCTTCTTACAACATACTTCTCACAAATCTGTCTCGGAAAAAGTCCTTTCTTTATCTAAGCTCTCCTATATTTATACGAAAAAGAATAACCTTTGGGCTGCCCCCAAATGAATTTTGGGCTTCGCTAACGTTTCAATCCCAAAAATTTTGTCTTGTAGTGAGTGCTCATAATTTTATACAATATATTACATTTAAAACACACAATAATAGAACAAGTCATGAAGAGGGGCCCACTTGGTCATTAATGAAATTTTCCCATGACTGGGCCTTTGCCGCTATCGATTCTGCTCGATAATCCGTGGATCTTTTTTAGATCCTCTTTATCTTATACCCTCACTTTCTTCTTCTCTTTTCTTCATCTCTTCTTCTTCCTTTTTCTTTCTCCTATTCCATTCTTTAGCCAACTTTCTTCTGCTTTGTCTTTTAAAAATGTCTTCTTTACAGCAGCAATCACCCTGTCCTAAACATAACAAAAAACTATATCAGTCTATTTACCTCCTCCATATGAATTATGTAAAATATAGTATACACAGTATTAATGCATGAAAGGAAAGCATGATAAGGCAAAGAAAATCCTGCAAGCTGGGTCTAAAAATCCTCTAAGTCTGTCTGCAGTTAAAAACACAAGTCGAATAGAAAAACTCATCATTAATCCGGACTACATTCAAAATCATCTAACTTTTCAATAAAACATGAACCACACTATCAATAAGACCAATCATCAAATGTGAGACCCTGTACTATGTTCTTATCGCGAAATCCCTAGATCGATCAAAAATCAAAAACCTCTGTCGCCCATGAAATAGGGTAAAAGCACATCAAATTGGCGGGAAAACCATATCAGTAGGAAAAACACTATTAGTGGATGGAATCACTAGACATTGGGAGGATAGTGCACTAGATAGCCACAATGGTGGCCCACAAATAGACTAAGGACCCCACGACAAAATAAAATGTTAGTGAAATAAAGAACTAAACTCCATTGTAGCAGAAATCCGAACCACTATTCAATAAACACATCAGCATCGATGAGAGGAAGGACTATATGTCGGACGCTTAGTTCACTAAGCAGCCACAACGACGGAAGACATACAGACTAAGGGTTTCGCGGTCAAATAAAAACCATCGATGATCGAAACAACTAACAGCTAACTCATCGGAACCTCGAGACACAAAATACTCCGCAGTGTCGGCGAGACAAACAACACGGCCTCCGAAACAGCTATGTCGTAGAAGACTAAAACTTTGACCGCTAGTCAAAAAGTATTCCGATAATGAAGATAAAAACATAGTCATCAAAAAATCAAAAAGGTTTTGAACAATAAAGGCCACGAAATCGGCAAGGATAAAAACTGTCCATCGGCGGCATAGAGGACTAATGCCCCAATTCCTTCATCAATTTACCTCCGACAGTGATAAAAAACCAAGGCATTGAAAAATTAAAACGTTAAGTGCTCAAAAGACTTTCGTCTGGGTGGTGGTAAAATTAGTTTGTTTAACCTCTGAAACAACGACGACATAGAGAAATAAAGCCCCGACTCAATCTTAAATAAACTTCTGATAGTGATAAAACAAAATCATCGGGACAACAAATGTTAAGCTCTAAAAATAAACAAACTCCACAATATTCAAAAAAACAAAGTTTATAGCATAGGAATGACAAATTTCAGGAAACCAAACAATCCCAGTCAGGATAAAATAAAAAAAGGACGGTCCAAAATTTTAAAAAAATTGGGAAAAGGGTTGCAGCTGCAACAATTGGTGACTACTTGGTGAACACAGATCTCTGGACAACTTCTTCTTTGAGCAACAGACTGTTTTGACAATAAATACCAACATGCTGAATTCTTCTAGATGTCTGTATTTCTCAAATGACCTATGTATGTACTTTAACCATTGATGATAGTCCAATTTAGGGATAATGGGAACCAATATTTAAAAGTCTAGATAACTCTTTTGAGGCCAGGAATATGAATTTCATTTTTACCTCAGTCTTCGGGTAGCTCCCAGGTTGGGCACCACAAGATTGTAACATATCGTAAACATAAATATTCATTTCTTCCTCATTCCCATGCCATTTTGTACTTTTGTGCTTTTGGACTTTTTTGTCCTTTCTGAGTCCTCTTGCATGCCTTCTTTCTGAATTTTTTTATTCAGGCTCCTCTATCCATAGTGTCCTTTTGTGTGAGAGATGTATTTAATTTTCAGCTCACGGACGGAGAAGAACTTTGGCAATCTTGTACTCATATGGTTCAGTACTTTGTTTTGATACATATTGCTTTCTTAGGAGTTTTTTTACTCTTATTTGCCTTTTGGCTTTCAATTCTTGGCATGGGATCTTTTAAATATAATATAGTGTTTACCATGCTTCCTCTCCATGGGTCTTTGCTGTCACCCCCTAAGACATTTTTAATGTGAGATGGATGGATCCTCGAAATAGTATTCCAGACCTTTTGATCTTGAGTTATTTTACAAGGATCAAGTAGGACTTCAATGTGTTCATATCCATTTAGGAAAACCGTTAAACTAGAAGGATTTCTTTCAAATAAATCAATAGTACAAAGTCTCATAATCAAAGTTTTTTAGTTTATCCAGGATTCTGATGAACTCCATGCAACCAAAAGTTGTGCTTTTTTATTGAAATCAACCAAAATCTAACTAAAAACAAAATCAATCCAAAAAGAACACAAAGCAATCGGTTTATTTATGTACAAGATAACAAGGAAATAAAAATAAAGAAAAATAAGGTTTGAGAACTAAACCATTAACTGGTAAGTTCTCTTTCCACCCTTGTAGATCTTGCAACTTGTAAGTTGAGGGGCCAAGCTTGGCTGCAATCTAAAAATGGCCTACCCATAACTGTTGAAACTTAGTGTGCTTCCTCTTTTCATCATGCGGATGATCCCACTTAAGAACCAAATCTCCTACCTCAAATTCTTTGTTTCTAGGTTTATGTTTATCAAACTAATGTTTCACTACCTGTTGATGCTTAAATCGTTCTTTGGCTTTGGACCTAGACTCTTCCGCCTTCAAAAGATTGTAGATTCTAATCTGCATGATTTCGTATTCGGTACTTCTAGACTCCTGAGATACTATGGAAGATGGTAACATAATGTTGGGTGGAAGAATATCTT
This sequence comes from Pseudotsuga menziesii, assembly GCA_001517045.1. NCBI lineage: Eukaryota > Viridiplantae > Streptophyta > Pinopsida > Pinales > Pinaceae > Pseudotsuga > Pseudotsuga menziesii. The sequence goes on from LPNX010964018.1 coordinate 24,763, forward strand.
CTTTTCCATAAACGAGGGTGTATGGGGACACACCTAAGGAATTCTTGGGTGTGACTCTATCATCCCAAAAAGCATTAGGTAATTCTAAGTGCCAACTTCTCTGATTTTCTATCACGGTTTTCTTTAGAATTCTAATCAAATTCTTATTTGTAGATTCTTGCAAACCATTTCCTTGTGGGTAATAGTTTGCAGAATAATGCAACTTAATTCCTCTTTCATTAGCAAAAGTAGTTAATCTAATAGAAGAAAAGTAAGTAGCATTATAAAAAACTAGGGAAATTGGAACCCCAAACCTAGTCATGATGTGATATTGTAAAAAATCCATGACTGCATCTTCATTCACTTTACGTAACGGAATGGCCTCGACCCATCTGGTGAAGTAGTTAGTTGTTGTCAAAATGTATTTGTGCTGCAAGGAATAATTTGGTTTTATCTCTCCAATGATATCAATCCCCCATTGCTCGAATGGTTCTGTTATCATCATAGGCTTCAATGGTCCTACTGCTTTGGCTTGTCTTCCAACACACATCTGGCACACTACTACATTTTGATCCAAAATCCGACGGAAAAATCTGACGGCGCATGGATTTCTTTTTTTAAACCTACCAAAAATCACAAAGATATTTTTTTTTTGAAAATGTGGCCATAAGCGTCGCTTAAGCAACGTCTAGTCTCATAAGAGTCGCTTAAGCGACGTCTAGCATCATAAGCGTCGCTTAAGCGACGACGCCTTGAGTGGAAACTTCAAATATTTCTTCTATAAATTATGTGTCATGGTATGAAGTTATATTCATGGATTATGAGCCTTAATAATGAGTATTACAACCTAAATCAGTCCTTTTATCCCAAATTATGGATTTAGACACAAAATACATTTCATGGGTGTCCAATCCCCAAAATCAAGGCCACATTCCTCTAATAGGATGAGGATTTCTTACATAGGAAAATAATTTTCCCCATGCATGACTTGTAAGTCTTAAAAGAAATGGTTTAGGACTAAATCCATAATGTTTGGAACAAAACCAAGTCTCGAGCCATGCAACCCATCCCTTTTTCATATTTTCATCATAATCATTCTCATCTTCCAAAACTTTCATATTTAGGGATTATGTCATGGTTAGGGATGCATGCAAATATTTTTCTCCATGAAAATAGATGTGAGGCTTTGAAACACTATTTTTTAATTTTGACCATTGCTTAAGCCCCAAGACCCATCAATTCTACACCCATTCCTTAAAAATATGCTAATATTCCTCTAATATGTTGAATTTCCCCTCTATAGCTCTTGCAAATATGTAAATACCTACTTTGAACAATATTCCATTAATGGACTTTGAACCAAATATGAGACCTATGTAGGTAATCTTTCGTACGTGGGGAAGGAATCCATTTTATCCTACTTACAATTGAATTCTTTAAAACACTTCATTAAAAAATCTTTTAAAAACTTCATTATCATTGTTGACATCCACCTTCTCCCATGGCACCATCCATGGAATGTTGGTTGTATTTGCAGGCCCTCTTCGGACCATAATCGACTTGGGTGATTGGGGTTTTTAGAATTAGCACACCTACTCATCGATCCAATGGACTGGGGTTTTCTCACCTACACTTGCCTACTCCTAGATTCGATGGCTTGGGGTTTGTTCACCTATGCCTACCTGCTCGCAGATTTGACAGGGTTGGGTTTCTCCAACGGCTGCACATTATCAATGCAGGGTCTACGATTTTGGTGAATGATGTTGGTGGGGCGTTTAGCTAAGCCTGCTCGCAGATTTGACAGGGTGGGGTTTCTCCAACGGCTGCACATTATCAATGCAGGGTCTACGATTCTAGTGAATGATGTTGGTGGGGTGTTTAGCTAAGCTTTTTACTAGGTCCTTTCTATTTCCTCTTTTAAAATTTTTTGCTATTTCACATTAAGTTTTTAGCGTATATGGGCAAAGAAATCCTAGTAAGCTATCATGTAGTGTTAAACTCATTGGTTGGGGAAGATGATTGCATAGCAAGGCAATGTTAAAGGAAATAAGAAAGGGGAGGAGTTAACAATTAAACCCATAGGACCAGTGCCAAATCGAATTGACAAACTTATAGTATGAGAAGAGGTGTTTGATTATTTAATCTCTATTGCACATGGGGTATTTTAACGAAGGAATATTTAAGTATCTCAATCATTTTCCGGCGCGACGACAGGAGCTCTACCACTAATACCCCTCCACTTTTTGGTATTTGTCTGACCAAATTATGTTATTCTCAGAGAAAGCAACAGAAATTCCAGGCATATCTCTCCATGTTTAATCTCGTCGAAGCGGCAAAGACAATGGAATGCGTAAGATTTTAGAGCCGGAGCCCTCTTTTCTGCAGGGCAAATTTTGAAGAATTCAATCCAATTCTATGGCCATCGAATAGCTCCGTTTTATCTTCTTTTCAGCACTGGTATGTGATACCCTCTTCTCCCGCAATTAATATTTGCTGTTACGCTGTCATTTCAAGGTCGGAGTCATGTTCTATGTGTATAGATAATTTCATAGATAAATGATAACAAAAGGGGGAGTCAAACTGTGGGTTCTTGTAATTGTTCCCTTAAACTAGAATAGATGAAAAGAATAGAGCTAAGTAGAGATATTACCGAGTTAAAATTTTCTTTAATTATTGATTGAAGACATATGTGTAGCCATCAAGCGCCTCCTGCTGGAAGGACTGAGATAATTAGGTTTGTAAATTGGGTTTTCACCAAATAGATCTGAAAATACTCTGAAGGTTTTGATGAGCCAATATGGGTCCATGGTCTGGTTAGTATTCTGGTCTTCCAATGCCAGCCCTACCATCTGACCCTCAACTTCCTCTATTTCTAGACGAATGTGATAGGGAATGTCCCTGCTAAAGGACTCCTCCGAGTAGGTGTTTCTCCTACCTCTTCTACATCAAGCTCTCTATATTGGAGCCATTGCTACAGAGTTTACCACAGCGGCTTGACCATTATTTTTACCAGTACTCTCTTATTTAGAACACAGCAAATGCACCTCATAGTTTCGACCTTTTCCTTCTGTCTGAAGACCCAACAAATTCACCATATAGCTTTGCCAAGACCAGAGCTTTCTATCCTCTTGCGGAGTTCCGCAAACAATAGTGGCAAGCCACATTGCTTGGCAATTAAACTGTGACCCCAGAATGAATGCCCTGTACTTCTTGTCAACCTGTGATTAGAGAGCCATAACTTCGGCCACTTCCAAACAACTGTGTTCACTCGAGCCAGACTACCAGGGGATGCCTTGAGGTTCCACATTCACATCCGGTCTTTAAACCCTGTGTCTTTTATATGTATTCCTTTTGTCAATCCTACTGATTTTCTACAATACTGAAATTACCTGAGCCCTCCAGGTTATTGGTTGAGAAGCATAAAACCACTTCTAGCTTGCAGGATACAGTTGGCAACATAGATTTGGCCTCCATTTCATTGTAAATCGTTAGAGCTCCCTATGTGTCCCTTTCTTTGCAAAGTCTATAAATAAGCGAGTGATAAGTTTCCAGCACTGGTAATAACCCCTTATCTTGCATTTCATAATGCAGTTTTAAGGCTCCCTTTATGCATCCCCTTTCACAGTTTGAAATTATCATCTTACTGTAAATCTGAACGTTAGGAACTAAACCTTTCTCTAGCATTAGTTTAAAAATATTATTAGCCTCTTCCAAACTGCCCTTCTTGCAAAGACCATTCATAAGGGTGCTGAAGCTTTCAATAACAGGAAGAAAACCCATTTTCCAGTGCCACAGCAATTAGACTCATATTTTATCTCCAGTTTCCTTCCATGAGATAATACTTACACAGAAGATAAATTCCCAATGTATTATATCTCTCCAGTTTCCTTCCATGAGATAATGCTTACACAGAAGAGAAATTCCTAAGTGCATGTCAAGGGGAAAGGTCCAAACCCGTGTCTCTTAACTGAGGGCAGAACTCACATTTTGGTAATAGGAATTTTTATGCTCTATGATGCTTATAACTACTAGAGAGTCCCCATCATTTGGATGCCCCAAACTATCAATAAGTACATGGACGGGTGTAAATATAATACAGGCCAACACATGGAAAAGAATGTGGAGGAATATAGGAAGTATTGTCCATGTGTCTCCAAGACTAGGTACTTCCCAACCATAGAAGCGAGATAATCAACCATGCTATGGTTCCACTAATTACCATATCCCATCACCAGTAATTACCGTATCCCATCACAGTTTCCCCACCACCATCTGTGGGGTATACCCTACAGACCACTTTTTAAAAAATCTTAAAGAAGATTCATTACTCATATCTTGGAAAACCTTCTCGCTTGTTTGTACTCATGCCTGTTCATGATATATATAATATTAATAAAGGTCACAAGCTACAAGAAGGATCCATCCCCCTGTGTAACTTTCCTTTTAACCAGAGCAAAGAGTGTGATAAATATCTAGACTGGCTAATCGAAGATTCCTTAAAAGAAAATACAGTGCTTAGATTTATAAATCTAAGTTTCCTTCTTTAGATTACCTGTTATTACCAAACACGCGAACATAGCTTGCCAGTTGGCACAAGATCCATTAAATCTTTGTTCCATTGCAAGAGCACGACATCTTCATGCCTGCCAAACCTACATTTCCTTAAAAGTTGTCGATATAACATGTCAATAGACATATTTGATCTACAGTATAGTTCTTAAAATTGATTTTGAATTCAATAAAAAAATTAATGAGATCATGGAAAGTGAGTAGTTGCCATGCATCTTATTTTTCCATTTGTAACAAACCCATTTCTTCTAATAGTACACCTTACTCAATAGTATCATCACCTCCAGAATCTGCGATGCAACAACCTCCACCAACTAAAAAGAATTAGCTTGATTTTGGTTTCAATATACTGAAACCACTTTTGTTGAAAACAATAAACACTGACATTGCAGCTGCAAGAACATTTAATCTATGAAGCCGTGCACAACAAAAACCAATTATTCAAGCAAATTATCTTTGACTATGTACCGAGTAGTTCTTTCCAACGAGCATAACCTAACATTACAAAGAAAAGGATGAGACAGTTGGCCAGAGTAGTTCCAACGAAAGGGAAAAACATCCCGTCCATATCGAAAAGTGGGCAAGGAATATTCATTCCAAATGTTCTTGCTATCATTGTAGCAAGGGTTATCACAAAGGTTGCTATAGTCAGGGTGAGCTGCAACTAAATCAATTCATTACGCTAGTTATCAAGCTGAATATTCACGTAGTCTTCTGTGTCGTCGATGTATTCACGGACCTGAATATATCAAAAAATACAGCAACTATTTCAATATAAATACAAAACAAATGAGAAGATATTGTGAAATTTCTAAATCTAAATCTTGAATATAAAATAGAAATCAAATTAGAATATCGAGCCTTGGAAAAGATATCTCCAAGTTCCCTGCATGCAGCACAATCATTCCATAATAGGTTAAGAAAAATATCAGAAGGGGCATCATTTATTCCATGATACTTTAGCATCCATCTGTAAGAAAATGCATTCCAACAATAGATCTAGAGATCCAAATGTAGTAAATAGATTTCTTATTACAATACAGAGAATATCCTCCACAATTTCAAGGAATAAAAACTAGCAACTAAATCTATGAAATTTCCTTTCTAATTTTGGTATGTTTCAGCGTGTTTGGTGAGAGGGGGGCTGTCATAGGAACTACTGGGAAAAGTGTGAACCCTACACATAAATATCCGTTTCATAAACAAAAGTTGAAGTTGAATCAAGGTAGATGCCATTTTAATCCATATATAGAACTAGGAACCTAGAACAACTCAGTTCTTGTATATCTTACACAAATATAGACCTTTCCAAGATGTTCACTGCTTACAAATACTGATAAAAGCCTCCAGGATAACCATTTTGATACTTGAAAATGAAGTGGAAGGCATTCAAAAGCAGAAAAATCCAAGGAAAACTTATAAGAAAATAACTTGTCAAGTTCTGCACCAACATGTGTGGCCTGGAAGGTGAGCAGTTGGCCACTGCATGCTTATTTCTTGTCAGAGTTGCAGAAAATAATTCAGTCATCTAACAATTTTAAAATTTGCACAAGTATAAATCATGTTTCAGCATAATGGCAGGAATTGTTAGTTCCCTTAAACTTACAAGTAGTCCCTGGCTTAACACCCAAAGTGAACTGAGTTAACATAACCATGAAAACACTTGTCGAGGGCACCTTGCTGCTATTCCAAGCTTGTTTTTTTAGTCTGATTTGTGTCAAACTTGAATAAAAAATGGGCGTTTTTTTCAGCCTGCCTTTTTTGTTCTAAATTTAGACCACAGACACTGCTACGTTTAGACCATGTAAGGCACCTTACCTCAGGCCTTTTTGGCTTGTTTGTGCAAGTTAGTTTGGCCTATCAATGCATCTTGTTTGAGGGCTGTTGGTAAACATTTAGCATGAATTTGTACATGAATGTGTTCAAGAGTTATTAAGTGATTATTGTGATCACTATAATCTTACAGCCTTTCTTGCTGCTCTTCTATTGAGATGCATGTACATATGATAAATGGGGGAGTAAGTTCAACTAATCAACTAGATACATTTGTGGTTTACGAAATTGTCTAAGTTGTTGATCATAGTCTTTGTCCATGTGGATTTACTTGTGCCTGAACTAACGGATAGGAGGCTTTTATATATAATTGGCACGGATTTTGTTGAAGATTACTTCTTTTTTTGCTTGTTGAAGATTACTTTTTTTTCTTGTTGAAGATTAATTTTTTTTTTGGTATGTTGTGATCACTCAAGTGCCTGGTCCCTTTCATTCTAGATTATTTCTTGGAGTTCTGAACTTTCTCTTCACATGGAACCATGCTGCTTTAGTGATAATTTGCATTCCAAGCAAGAGAAATCTAAGTTTATCTTCACATGGAACCATAGTGCCGTTCTTTAGTTTAAAACAAAACAAGAAGAATTTAGAGCAGCTCATAAGTTAATACTAGCATGGGGTGGGTTTGATGATCTCCTAGAAACTTTGTCAAAACTTCTCCACAATGCCTCAAATATTGCTGGTTCTGGTAACATTGCAAGTGAAGTGAATAGGTCAAAACAAGACAGATCACGAAAATCACACAGGAAAACTAAATGGCCAGTAAAAATGTCCATAAAATGGAATATGATGAAAGGGAGAGGCCAATCTCATAAATCTGGCAAGGACCATAATGAAGAAAGTCCTACGATTGCCATAGTAGCTGCATGGCAGGTAGAGAACTTACTTGCAGAGGAGGACACTTGAAAGGCCTTATTAACATCTTCAAAGTTAGAACATCTTTCTTCTGGCCTCAAACTTACTGTTCAAATGATTTTTCATATGCATTCTGACTTTTCTAACTGCATGGTTTTGTCACCTCTTCGAGCATATATGGCTCTAATAATGCATGCAGCTCTTCGATGGAGCTTTCTCAAAGATGCAAAATATTCTTCCAGCAAAACCAAGAATAAAGATTCAGGCACTTCATCTGCTTCATCTGATGCAAGTGTTAACTATTTATTTTATTTGTATTGTTTATTAATTTTATTTTCAAGAAGCTCTATGATTGTGATGGCAAATTGATTAAACCCATAATTTCAATTGTCTTGGCCTTGTCACTCATGTATTAGTTATTTTGAGTACTTTAGAACAAGATTCATGGACTGGATTCTCTATATCTACAGTCAAAGAGTTTTAGCTATAGTCAAAGAGTTTTAAATCATCATAGACAACTGAATGGAAGATTTGTCACTTTTGGTCACCAGACATGTCATTCATCCAATGCCTTGAAAACAAAATACATGTGTTTTGGTATTCCATTCTTCTTCTAGATGATAATCCTGTTTCTACTCTTTTACTAGTTACTCACTAGGGACTATACAGCATTATTGACAATTGTGTTTACACTTCTGGTGAGAAATTGGTTCATTGTCTATATGTAGCAACAACCATGCACCTATACAGGGACCTATGTGGTTCTGGTGTCCAAGTCTGGTCCTCTTCAGGGATAGCTTGCATCTCTCAGATGCACAAGATAGTTCCCTCTTTCAGTGTATTGTATTTTGTACATATCTTAGAATTTAGAAACTAGGTTGTACTATCATACTAGTATGTACACATACAGAACAATTAGTGCTAGTCAATATAGAAGGATGCGTGCACTGAAGTTTCATGCAGTAGAGTGGGCATCATCTATTAGCTTTCTAGGTGCATTTACTTGTATTTGTTTACTGCCTACTGGTCTCTCTGCAGCTCTTTTACCACCATGTTTACTGTCCCATAACTCTGGAATTTGCTATTCACTTGTATAACTAGAATATGACGAAGCAATGTTTCCATGGCCAAAGAGTCATGTATAACTTAGAAATTGTCATCTGGAATCGTGATCTGTTCTGTGGTCTCTTGTTATGTATGAATTTTGTATGAGTGTATATTATAGAAAATTCTGTGAGCAACCATGCTTGACATTATCCTTACACTGCATGTAAAGTCTATAGAGCTAAAAGCTGATTGATGATATAGAGCATATTTCTATTAGGGCGTCTTGAATTGTCAAATTACTGTTTTATGTAGATCCAACCATTCCTTTTTCTTGGTTTGATCTAATCTCATGATATGCAGTGTTGACACCAATGGGATTTCATACATCGCTTTTTTTAAGCAGATATGCTGACCCATTCCTCAGTTATTAACTGTAGGAATGAATTCTTTGAGTGCAGATCTGATCACCATGTTATGAAGTTTAACATGGTATCAGACCTGTAGCTCTAAAATTCTCCATGCAACCTTCATCCTCAAGATCAGATTCATTGTCAGATGGCTGAAGATGATCCCTCTCATCTGAGAGAGGCAAGAATGGATCAACGCCGTTAGCCCCCCTCAATGATGTAGTGTTGGAAGAAACATATTTTCGAGGCTTCAAGCAGAGGCAGCTTGTCCCTCTTACCCCTCCTGCTCCACAATCACAAAAGAAACGGCTTAAACAAGAGTAAACAACTCTGTGACCCCTGTGGCACACCCTGGCACAAATAGAACAACACCCTTTAGAAACAGTCAGATCGCAAGTGTAGCAGAAATAATGACCTGTCAAAATAGCCTGTCAAACTTTATGGTCTTTGTATAATGTTTGAAGATGAGAGAGTATATCTAGAATGATATTTGCCAACTATGATAGCTCCCTTGTATGGCCAAAATGAACATTATGGCGCAGAATTCTGCTAAAACTTATGAAGTATTCAATTTCAAGCAACTTGTCTCTGCCCAATTCAGGACTCCATGGCAAAGCACCAGCTTCCTTAACATCAATATCTGAAAGAGTGATCCAGCCAAGTACAAAACAATATATTTCAAGTATAAGCTCATGCACTTGGGAAGCTTCCCTATTCTGCCACACTTCCAAAATGCGACAAACAACAGAATAGAGATTAGACCAATTTAAACCCAGATCTTGAAGAACTTTGTGTTATACAATACCCCAGTTATGAACCCCACTAACGTCAATCAGTTGCTGAAAGAGATCAGCCATTCCATGCTCTTCTGTGACTCCCTCATTCACATTTATAACACTTTGTACCACATGATATACTTATGATTCTAAATAGCCTGTTCCTGTTTTTAAATCTTCTCTCCAACAAACCAAAGCCCAAGTTCAGTTTTTAAAGCAGCAGTAAGGATATGATAGCTGGTCTGGTTAAAGAGAACCCCAAAAGTATGGAGATAAGGAGAAAAGATCTCCATTTTAGAGCTCGTTCTCCAACAGAAGCTTGACAAAGATAACAACTCTGGGACATAGTTCTCTAATTGATGTCCAACCTCAAATTCTTCATACAACATGGCAGTGGGATGTGGAGAGACCAAAATTCTATCCCTTCAGCACTCATTTGAAACATTATATGCAGACTCTTAGATCATGAATCGGTATATCCCAGTAAAAATTGTGCTCAATCAACCGACTAGTGATAGGAAGTGTTTAATGCTTCCAGCAGTGATGGATAAATAGACCCAAGGATGGCACATCTCATAGGTAATTTTGTCCCATGAAAGGATATTCCCTTTTTAAACTCTTATCATCAGTTAGTACTAAAATGATTAGCATAAAGTATGGCAGTAGTAATCTTATTATTCAGTATACACTGTACAGTCTATCAAGAGAACAGGAGGTTATCTTTATTTGCTCTGAAATGCAGTCTAGCTTGCATAGTTGAAAATATCAGATTCAGAAGTATAGGTCTTGCTAGAAAAGAATAACTCAGATTTATTTTCAGATTCTCAAAAGCTGAAAATATTTTTTGTTAAAATGGAGACATGGACTCCTATTCAAAGTCGTGGCTCTATCTCCAGTTGAACAAAATTACAAAAGCTCTTTTGGACATCAATCTGAGATCCATGTATTTCCTCCTGTATATTAATATAAAACCTTTTTATTCACCAAAAAGGTTGCTAGAATGCAATGAATTCAACAGCTAGTAGAATACAATGTGGCCAGCACAAAGGAATGATATCAGCAATTGTAAGATAACAGACTCAGGTAGCAACAGAAATGTCTATAAACATTTATTAAAGAACACCAAAAACTCGTCCCTTCCTCTGTTAGAGTCTTTCCTGAGGTCAAGGCTACCTCAGCAGTCCTTTACAGTAGGGTTGGCTCTACTGCCTATATTCAATCTAATCATGACTCTCTCTCAACTATTCCTTTAGTGACCATGTTTTTGGAGACACATCAATGTTCTTCCCAGGTTGACCTGCAGATACAAATAAATTTAGAGATCTTAGATGCCACTCTTCACTTGTCCCCAGTTATGAACCCCACTAACGTCAATCTGTTGCTTAAAGAGATCAGCCATTCCATGCTCTTCTGTGACTCCCTCATTCACATTTATAACACTTTGTACCACATGATATACCCATGATTCTAAATAGCCTGTTCCAAACCCAAAAGATATATAATTGTCTTTGAATCAAGGGAACTAGCAACCTCCCAGGGATATATCCAACAGCCCGCAAGTCAGATATACCAAGAACTTGTGATTCAGCAGGGGTCAAGACGTCCCAGAGCCCACTCTGGATATAAACCAAGGTGGACCACCTATCCAGGGGTCGCCTACCCTTCTAGCCTTGTCACAACGGGCTAAACAAGCAACCGTACCCCCTGCCGGTTTTGAACCTGTGACCTCCAAAAGATATATAATTGTCATAGGTGTAGTGATAGAGTGAGAGTCTCTGACAGGACATCTCGGTGCTGATCAAGAAAGAGAGAAAAATGAGAATGACATCTCCCTAAATATGGGAAGATATGTTTTAATTTCAACTCTCTTTTGATCCAATTTTCTCTACCTTTCTTTCCATAGTAGTTCGAAAATTATGAGAATTTCAACTGAGTAAAATAGGTGCCATGCCAATCTAATTACAAGATAAGAAACATTGAAACAAAATACCTTTTGAACACCACTTTGAAAATTTTGATGAAGACTCCTTGAAATCTCTTCTATCTTCAATTCCATGTCATAGGTATTCTTCTTCGTCAAATCTGATAGAACCTGAAAGTATCCAATTCATATAACTTTTAATTCAAAAATAAAATTCAAAAAATGGGATTTCCTTATTCACAGTTTGGCAAGCAAGGAAATAGATTTTTACCTCGTATGCACTTTGAAGCTTCTTAAAGGATTCCTCTGGGACTGGATTGCCCATATTTTTGTCAGGATGGACTAGTATCGCCTAATCAAAGGAGTGAAAAATTGCTCAATGCTAAGAAAACATTGCAGGATGAAACAACAGATCATATTTCCCTCAGTGTTGAAGGGAAATAGTCGACACATAGTATTCTATGTTAATAAAATAATTGGTAATCACTTACTAGCCTGACAGAACACTACCTTTTTCTTGTACATTCGTTTAAGGACAGCAAAATCTATGTTCTCATAGCGAGAGAGACCCAATCTTTCATAATAATCTGAGCTACTTTTTATTCCTAGCACCTCCTCTCCAATAGATGGAGCTTCTTCAACTGATTTAGAAGTTGGTGATTCTTCATGTTTCGGTACAAACTGGCCACATGAACTTTCACCAGTTGGGCTACTTTTAGGACATTTTCTCTGTTTACCATTAGAACTACTGCTTCCATGTCCATTACAAAAGTTTTTTCTTTTGCTTTCTTCAACTCGATCATCAACGCATTCCTTTTCATCTTCTTTCGCACTAACTTTCAATAAGTGGATCAAAACGTCATCTGAAATAAAGGCCATGTTCATGCAAAGGATTAAACCAAGCCATCCACCACGAACTTTAGCACAATACATGGAGTATACAGTTGTGATCAGAATTGCCAACTGTGTATGGTTCAGTGTGAATAGACAATACCCATGATTTTTTCAAATGCATTTGAAGAATGAAAAGCCATGAGAAGAACTTCCAAATGAAATAGGGATGGAAGAATTGCACAAAATTCTTGGATATTTTGACCCTGTGGATGTCCTTATAATAAGAATGTGAGCTACAAGAACAAGAGCATCATCAGTATAAGCAAACCTCCCATCCTCTATAGAATGCTACTGCTGCTTCCTGTATCTTTCCTTCATGGGAAATCCTTTTGATGAAATCAACAAACGAGATATCAAGCTTTGGCCCAAACGAGATATCAGTCGCTCAGTGGCATTGCTTGAAAAAATATATTTCAATGCCTTAATATATTTGCAACCATTTGGGACACGAATGATATGATACTGCTCACATATTTGGCTTGTGGACTGTATATGGGGATTGTATTTAATGCCCCTTTTGGTCATTTTACTGAACAACAAACTTCAATAATGATAGGCGACATTGGTTAAAGGCTTACTCAGGGATACGCTTACTAAGCAATCATCCATGTAATGGGTTATAATGATAAATTATATTGATTCTTTATTTCCTATTTCAGTTCATGATTATGGTAACTTTCTTTTTTCTTTTGTCCAAAACTGAAAAATGGTGTTTAGATCGCTTCACTAGTATGTATATTTCTTACAGAGATTGCCTAGCCTATAATTTTTTCTGCAAGGTAATTCTCTTTGTTGCTTGGTAAGATAAACAGTGTTAACATTTCAATCATGGTAATATCTTGTGTTCTACAAATTCAAACCATTACATATGTTGCTTGGTAATGTGTGTGGCTTTCTTACTTTAATAATTTATATAGATATCTGTAATATAGATATTTTTTAAACAATTGAGTTAAAAAGCTCTGACGTCTAAGATGATAGTGAGTCAATAGAATCTATTGCTCATGTGGGGAAGGTTTCGTGACTTCTTGATATTGCCTCAATGTCCATATTCCAATCTTAAAGGTGGTGAAGGGAGGATGGAAGCCTCAAGGCCCTTTGTTGATACAAGTATAGATCTATTTTTATTCACTTTTGCTAGCTTTCTGATAAAGTACCATTCCTGTATTTACAGAGGAAGATTTCGTAATTCAACAAGAAGAGTAGCAAGGAAGACTTCCTACAAAGGTGAACCCCCTTACACTTACTTATTCACTATGATGTATTATCTTGTTTTGTATTCTGTTCGAAGTATTGTCTTTAGTGTGTTTACAACCATTAATTGCATGATGTCTCAACATGCTTAATTAGAACTTTTGATTACTATTCAGGTGATTGAAAATTTCCCTCACATTGCACATTACAAGGCTCTCAAGCTGCCAGTTGGCATGGATGCAAAGGATTTGGTCAAATCACAACTAGTGATTGCATGCATTGATGGTAAAGAATATGTAACATTATATTTTCGTTCTGATTGAGAAAAATATCTACCCTTACTTTTCAAGTAATTGACATTCCATCAACAGATATATCATATTTGCAAGGCACAACCCACGACCCTGAACATGTATTATATGTAATGTAGAGTCCTTACACTGCCATTTTGAAGTAGTCTTCTTACTTCTGCCTTTTAACCTATGTTGCATTGAGTTTCTAGGATGGGGTGGTGTGGGGATGAAGGGATGGGAACATATATTTGGCCTCCATTTCATTGTAAATCGTTAGAGCTCCATATGTGTCCCTTTCTTTGCAAAGTCTATAAATAAGCGAGTGATAAGTTTCCAGCGCTGGTAATAACCCCTTATCTTGCATTTCATAATGCAGTTTTAAGGCTCCCTTTATGCATCCCCTTTCATAGTTTGAAATTATCATCTTACTGTAAATCTGAACATTAGGAACTAAACCTTTCTCTAGCATTAGTTTAAAAATATTATTAGCCTCTTCCAAACTTCCCTTCTTGCAAAGACCATTCATAAGGGTGCTGAAGCTTTCAATAACAGGAAGAAAACCCATTTTCTGCATTCTCAACTGCATCTTCAATGCCATATCTACCTTTCCTACTTTGCAAAGTCCACCAATGACAACATTGTATGTAGAAGCATTAGGTGCAAAACCTTTCACCTCCATTCTGTCATACAAATTCATGACAAAATCTGCATCTTCCATGCATAAACAATCAGTCAGCATATTGCAAGTTCTGAAATCAGAAGCCAATTCTCTTACATAGGTGCTGTTTAGAATCTCATTAAACTCCTCCTTTCTGCAATTTTTTAAGAGTACTCTGATAAGTGACATGTAACTGCTAATACTTGGGAGCATGCCTTTCCTTTCTATTTCATTGTAGAGTTTCATACCAGTATCAAATTTCCATTGATTGCAAAGTCTGTCAATGACAGTGTTATAGAGAGAGTTGTCTGGCACAATTCCACAACCTATCATGTTATCAAGAAGTTCAGAGGCCTCCTGTATATTTCCTGCCTCAGAATGTGCCTTAATCAAAGCCTTGTAGGTAATCACATCTGGAATTAAACCTTTGTCCAAGGCATCTTTAAGGAGGTTGCTTGCAACCGATATCCTACCTTTCTTACAAAAGGCATTGATAACTGAATTGTAATTAGAAATGTTGGGCATAACACCACGTCTTTGCAGTTCTTCCCAGAATGCCAAAGCCTCAGGTCACAACATTGAATGCAAGACCCTTCTTCACCATCTGGGCCTGCAGCGCCGTAGCAGCTTCCACATTACCTTGCTTGAAAAATGCATCAATGATGGATGAATATGTGAAAATGCAAGGACAAGAAGGATGACATTTCTGTGCAAAATCTTGACTCTGAACCAACTGAGAGTGAGATGGTGCTTGTCCAATATAAAACTAGGAAGCAGCATGTTCCATTACAAAGACCAACCTTGACATAAATCCATAAGCTGAGTAGTCTATCCACTCCACTGTAGTATGCCACGCCATTAGATGCACTTGAATTCTTGTTGCACTTGCACCTAAGTAATTTGCACAGCTGAACTTGTCACACTAATGGACTCTAAAGTTACCCCTACCATGTGCACTGTGTCCATGGCACAACTTGACTTGACACTCTAATGGACTCTAAAGCTACCGCTATAATGTGCATGCCCATACTCAGACAAGTATTCTAGGTTCAACTTCCTCTAGTGTGACTGCCTTCATCATGGACTTTATTGATCTTTGTCTCTTTCCTGGTTCAGTGGTGCCAGAAAGTTTACTCAGAAAATGAGCACTATATAGGTGTATGGTAGAACATAATTGTATTATAAACAACGTATCTGCAATATTGGTGAAAATCTGTGCCCAAGGTATAAAAAATTTGCGTAGAAACTGAGCACAATATATAGAAAATTGTATTATGAAAAATATCTGGTGGAAATCTGTGCCCATATGCTTGAATATTGGTTAGAAAATGAGTACAATTTCTATTCCCTAACCTACAGATAATATGCTTAGAAGATGAACACAAAATCTGTGCCATTGATGCTACATGAAGGTCTAAAAATTTGTTGCAAGATGTGCAAAAAATGGGTAAGATTGGAGATTTCTTGGTTTACATAGGCATGTGGGTGAGAGTTCCAAGACCAGGATGACCCAAATCGGGAGGTATCTCCCTTCAATAATTTTGGGATGATTATATATTGTATTGAAATATATACATACTTGGTGATATGGATTCTATACTTTGTGCATATTATTCAGTCAATGGCAAATTTATGATGGAATACACATGGAAGAGAAGCTAGGAAATTGCAAATTTATAACATATCACATCTCATCCCATAAGTTAAGAGTTTTACTTTCAAAGGGTAGGCATCAAATTTACCTACTCTATTTGAATTTACGTCCTCTCTTTGATTCTTTAAGCTTCATAACCAAACCTAGTTTCTGTATTCAAGAACTTCTTAGAGGAGTTAAACATGGGTACAGGTTAGTATTGTGATGAACATGAATCATATTGTTAAACAATAGTGTTATTTCCTTCGCAACCTTGTCTCTTATTTGTCCTGTGTGATTAATTGTGTTAGAAATTTTGACTGCTATGCTCTGAAACTATCCAGATGGTTGAGTAAACGAGTATCGTTCTGGCTTCTTTGTATATCCAATTTTGAGATATTTAAAAAAAAAAAAATTCACTGCCGTCGCTTAAGCGACAATTCTAGATGTCACTTATCCGACGCTTACTCTATATATTTGTTGCTTAAGCGGCGGTTCTTCCTGTCGCTTATCCGATGGGTACTCTTTATATCCGTCGCTTAAGCGACGATTCTTCCGGTCGCTTATTCGACGGTTATTCTTTATAGCCGTCGTTTACGCGACTATTCTTCATGTCACTGATCCAACGATTCACCGTTATCTCCATCGCTTAACCCACAATTATTTATGTCGCTTAACCGACGCTTCTTCTTTATCTCCGTTGCTTAACCGACGGTTCTTTATGTCGCTTAACCGACGCTTGCATATAACCGATGGTAAACATAGGTGTCACTTAACCGATGGATTAGTAAGATGTCGGATAACCGACGACACTCCACCGACGCTTAAAAAAAAATCATAGTGTCGTACATGCGACAGGGAAGTGTCAAAAATCCGACAATACGCCCGTTGGATTTTTGGTCGAAATGTAGTAGTGGCAAACATCACGTTTTATGACATGGGCATGCGCATCCTTGAACAGTGTGGGCCAATAGTATCCGGCTCTGACAATCTTGTGGGCGGTTGTATCTCCGGAAAAATGGCCTCCAGTAGGCCCATCATGTAATTTTTTTATGACCTTCTTTGCATATTATTACTCTAAGCACCTGAGAAGAACTCCATCATAATTATTTTTGAATAATACTCCATCAATGATCTGATATGAAGATGATTTAAGGTGTAATGCTCTTCCTTGTTTGGAATTCCAATGTTTTGGCAAATATCCTTCCTGAAGGTAATGAACAAGGTCTCGGTACTAGGAATTTGGAGCTGTGAATAGAGGACATACATCCACCATATGTAACTCATATTCATTGTCCCAACTGTTTTCTTCATTGTCTTTACCTTCTGCCATTAGTTTGCATAGTCCTTTCCCCTTAACTATGGATGCTGGTTTGAATTCAAGATCATATTCTTGTAAAGTTGTTTCCCAGTTGCCTCTTCTTTCTCCTAATTCCTTTTGTACAAAAAGAGATCTCACAGCTGGGTGTGGAACTATTACCTTTGTACGGTTCGTAAGTATGTATGGTATGAATTGCTTTACCGCTTTGAAAACTACATAATCTTGTTTATCAACAGCTAGATAGCTCAATTCAGCCCCATATAGACCAGTTCTCATAAATGATATGGGGTACTCATCTCCCCCATCTTCCTTCTATGTAAGCACCACTGCCAATGAATCATCGGATGCGAAAGTGTACAAAATAAAATCTTTTTCGAAATTTGGACTTTTGAAGATGGTGCATGAGCAATAGATGTCTTTATCTTAATGAATGCATTTTTCTCCACATCAGTCCATTTGAACTGTACACTTTGTCTCACCATTTGATGCAAAGGTTTAACAATTTGAGCAAAATCCGGTACAAACCTTCGCACAAAATTAATTGTGCCCATGAATGATTGCATACCTTTTTTGTTATGGGGTAAAGGGATCTGTTCTATGGCCTTAATCCTTTCTGGGTCTATGGAGATCCATTTTTTTGAAACAACGTGACCCAGTAGCTTTCCTTCTATAACAACAAACACACATTTCTTAGGATTCAGTGAGATACCATATTTTCGACAACGCTCGAAAATTTGTTTTAGATGGAATGCATGTTCTTCTCTCTTCTTTGAAAATATCATGACATCATCGAGATATACCACAACACTACGACCAATCAGACCGCGGAAATCTATATCGATGGCCCTCTAGAAAGTAGCTCTAGCATTGATGAGTCCAAAGGGCATTCTTCTGTAAGCAAAAGTTCCCCACTTTGTTTTGAATGTAGTTTTAAGTCTGTCCTCTTCAGCTACTAATACTTGATTATAGCTAGAGAATCCATCTAATAATGAAAATAGTTCAGAACCTGAAACCATCTGCAATATTTGTTCCATGGGTGGAATTGGATAGTTATCTTTATCTGAAGCACGATTGAGGTTTCTGAAATCTACACAGAGCCTGATTACTCCAGATTTTTTTCTTACTGGCACCAAATTCGAAACCCATTCCGAATATCTGACTTTGAATATAATTTTAGCATCCAACAATTTTTTCACTTCACTCTGAATTAAAGGTTCCAATTTTGGATGCATCTTCCTCAAAGGATGTTGATAAGGCTTGACTCCAGCTCTAATAGGGATGACATGTTGTATAATCTTTGTGTCATATGTTTTAAGCTCTTCATATGTCCAGGAAAACACATATTTGTACTATTTGAATAAACTAATGAACTTATTTCTTTCACCCGGAGAACAACACTTTCCCAAGTTCACATATTTGGGTTCAACTTCAGTTCCCAAATTTATCAGGTTGAGTTATAAGGATGAGCTATGAGTCTTGACATTTGTTGGCCTTCTGAATTTGTTGTCTAGATCAAACATTCACTCTAAGGTCCTGACTCCTTTAGGAATAAAGTTGTCGAATTTTAATTCAGCTTGGTGTTCTTCATCATCGATTATTGCTCCTTTGAAAGTCTCATCATTCATCAAACATTCCAAAATTTGTTGATGATCATCAAAAACCCATAGATTGGTGATCAGGTCTGGAACCGAAGGCCTGAAAAGTAATTCAATAGAACATCTGTTATTTGAAGGTAGAAGCCTCGTAGCTGAGGTAGCTAATAAGTCAGCTGCTGCATTCTTTAGTCGAGGAATGGATACAATATTAAATGCATAAAAATTTGTAAGCAAATCCCACACTTCATTCTGGTAATTTTTTAAATGAGGTGAAATGCAATGTATTTTATTTCGAATTTTCTTTACAACTATATCAGAATCCCCATATACTTTCAGATTTTTTTACTTTTAGTTCAATTGCTTTTCTTAGTCCCTGAACTAATGGTTCATATTCGGTTGTATTATTGGTACATTTGAACTCTAATCTACATGAAAGAAAATATTTATTTTTCTTTGGATCAATCAGGACACAGCCAGCTCTTGATCCTTCCAATGTTTTAGATCCATCAAAATAAAGGGACCAACAACTATCTACTTCTATTGGACTTGAATAAAAAACTACATCTGAAACTAAGTCTACTATTTTACAGTCAATCTCATCAGCCCATGAAAATCTAAGGAGATCGGGCTGGGTGTCAGGTGAACTGCTGGCTTCTTCAGCTTGGTAATTTCCCGGTTCTAGTTCGATGAAGTAATTTCCCAACACATAATTCATTGGTTCATTTTTTCCCTCCAACTGAGTAACATTGTGCTTCATTTGAGGTTCTCTTAAGATTTTTATCTGATTGGGACTTACCTTATGAGGCAACCACATATGTGAACAATCTGATGCAAAATATCCATCTAGCCTTGCTGACCAATCTCGACTCAAAACGAGTCCATAAGAATTAGGTATGTCTGCTAATACAATATCGATGTACTGACATACCTTTTCATTTGAAGATAAGCGAATCAGAACATTTTACATTTCCCCAATTACTTTCACAGCTATCCTGTCTAACTGAATAACCTGCCAGGTAGATGGTTTAGATTGTCCATTGATTCTCTTGCAAACTGAAAGTGGCACAACATTGATTGATGCCCCTGAGTCTACTAAACAATTGTGCACATTATAGTTGAAAATCTCAAAAGTTAAGAGAAATGGTGGTTTTCTAAACTTAGACTTACCTCCCACACTTGCTTCACCAATTTCTTCTGCAGGTTGGTTGTTAGTGGGAAGCTCTTCTTCTGGTACTTCAAGTGCTTTTAACAATTTTTCTTTCTGCTGAGGTACATTACACATGTCAAATAATGAGATATTTTCCTTAGCATTTTTAATATCTTCCACAATATCATACCCCATCTCAGGTGCTTTGAGATTATTCTTGACATTATCCACCTTGTCTTCAATAGGCTTAATAGGCATGTTAATTTTCTTAGGATTTTGACTCGTAATGGTAAATTCAGGTATTTTATCAGTTGTAGTGTTATTCTGTACCTTCTTCATATTTTATTGAAGTTTCTTGATCTTTGGAAGTATGGAATTGTCTTCTTTTAACAACCCCTCTCTTCTTGTTGTCATATTTGTTTCTGATGTTCCTTCTTGTTTCAGAGAACCTTCCTCTTCTGTATCAAACAATGAGATAGAGTCCCATAAAAGCAAAGTATCCTCCTCATGTTTTCCTGTGGATTGATTGTCCTTTTCTTCCTGCTCATCAGTTTCTATTAATTTGGATCCCGATAACTGATTCATTACCAACGTCATAGAATTTATCCATTGAGGGCAATTCTTCTCAGAATGAGGCTACTGATGAAAAGTGCAAAAATTATCCATACCTACCTCGGTTAAATTCATTGATGCAGGACTGTGTGGAGGAGGTTTATGTTGATTGTTGTCTTCCCTCCTTTTATAGTAAGGCTTATATGATTTATGAGCTTCCTTTTCTTTTTCCAAATCTATTACTCTGTTGGATAGCTTCTGCATCATCTTCACCATCCCTTCAAAATCATGTGACCGCTCATCCTTAGGATTAGTAAGTAATAAATGTTTCTTACCAAATTTTTTTTCTTACGACTGCACAGGATAATTCTCAATGCTCTCCATCTCAGCCTCTACCCTTTCAGCTTCCTCATAGGTTTCCAATAATGTAGGTTTAACTAACATCTTGGAAAACATGGCCAAGTCAAGCCCTAGAGCTGAATTATAGTATTCAATCAGAACTTTATCAGCTCCAGATTTTTTTTTAGATAAGCAACAAATCTTTGAGTGAAATTATGCACTTTTTCCTTTCTTTCTTTCTTTAAAGCGCATAACCCTTTCATTAAAGCTGCATGACTTTTATGGACTGCATATTTACTTCTAAATATTCTTTCAAATGTGTCCCAGTTTGTGATTGAATTTGCAGGTAGAGCAAAATACCATGAGGCTGCTGCTCCTTTTAGGGTACGTGGAAACAATCTGCAGACTACATCTTCATGTTCTCCAGCCCGTAGTCTTTCTATAGCCAAGTAAAAACTTTGCAAATGATCATCTACCAAAATTTTTTCACTTGGGTCAAACTTGGGCAACATTTTCTCAAAAGCTTGAGGCAAATCATGCAAAGGAGGTGCCAGGTTTAAAGGTGACCTAGCCTTCCAAGCAGGTGGTGGATTTGGTTGGTTTGCATTTACATGAGCCATGATTCTAGGTGGAGAATGAGGTGGTGAGTGAACAGGGGTATGAACAGGTGAACAGTAAGGTGTATCTGGGTCTAACTGATTCAATGGTTGGACAAATTCCTGTAAGGCTGCTTCTACTAGTTCTTCAAAACTTCTACCAACACTACATCTTCTAATTTAGGGCAGTCTTTCTTCTGATATTCTCTTCTAGGTAAGGCAGGGATAATTAGTAATCCTCCGATCTTCTTCGCATATTCCCTAGTAAATCTTCTCAGATGATCAACTACTTTGTTATCTACAGAATAAAAATGCTCTTTACCCTTGTCTTCAAGAGTTGGATTGTGAAAGAAACTGCTTTCAGAACTGTCACCGTTGGAGTAATTTCAAGAAAATGGGTTTCCTCGGCCAGCCATGCACTGGCAGCCCTCCTTCCAGTGCCAAAAACTATTGAGGCCTAGAAAATCGTAGGTAACAATAGTTAGGGATTCTCCCCAGTAAACGTTCCCAACTAGCCCTCTACTGTTTGGTATGGGGAATCCGTCCAGTTTACGATTCGACTACCGTAGGTCAAGTAACAAAATAAAATGTTTTACTGGTTACGGCTCGGTCCACCATGTATATTTTTAGTTTTTTGAATTTAAGTATGATGTGCAAGTGCCTATCTAAAAATGTAGATTGATAGAGATAACGAGGAGCATCACAATGTGATGCGCAGGTTCTTGCCTCTCGTCTTAACTCTCTCGCATCTAAATCACACATAGCAAGAAACTAAAACTAACTATCTAACCTATCCATAGGGAGCAAAATTATCAATTATCAATGAGTAATGTATTTCTGCACATGCATTAAGAAAAATCACAGATAGCTGTTACTTATTTTAGAACAAATGAACATTAATAGATATATGAACAACAAGATAGCTTATTGTTTATGAAAACCTTCATTACTCACAGTGGAAATTTCACAAAATAAACTAGAGTGCATTCATAACATGAACATAGATTCAATGAGTTAGAACGATCTCACAGTTAATGGACATAAGATGAAAACGAAATAGTTCACATTCAACTTATCCATAGCACATCATTTGAAACATTCCAACAAGCTTTCTCCAGCAGGAAACTTGTAATTCTTTATTGCAAAAGGAAATAGTTCTTCTTACAACATACTTCTCACAAATATATCTAGGAAAAAGTCCTTTCTCTATCTAAGCTCTCCTATATTTATACAAAAAAACAAAATCTTTGGGCTGCCCCCAAATGACTTTTGGGCTTCGCTAATGTTTCAATCCCAAAAATTTTGTATTGTAGTGAGTGCTCATAATTTTATACAATATATTACATTTAAAACATGAAATAATAGAACACGTCATGAAGAGGGGCCTGCTTGGTCATTAATGAACTTTTCCCACGTCTAGGCCTCTACCATTATCGATTCTGCTAAATAATCCATTGATATTTTTTAGATCCTATTGATCTTATACCCTCACTTTCTTCTTCTCTTTTCTTCATCTCTACTTCTTCCTTTTTCTTTCTCCTGTTCCATTCTTTAGCCAACTCTCTTCTGCTTTGTCTTTTAGATATGTCTTCTTTGCAGCAGCAATCACCCTGTCCTAAACATAACAAAAAACTGTATCAGTCTATTTACCTCCTCCATATGCATTCTGTAAAATAGAGTATACACAGTATTAATGCATGAAAGGAAAGCATGATAAGGAAAAGAAAACCCTGCAAGTTGGGTCTGAAAATCCTCTAAGCCCGTCTGCAGTTAAAAACACAACCCTAATAGAAAAACTCATCATTAATCCGGACTGCATTCAAGATCATCTAACTTTTCAATCAAACATGAACCACACTATCAATAAGACCAATCATGAAATGTGAGACCCTGTACTGTGTTCTCATCGTGAAATCCCCAGATCGATAAAAAATCAAAAGCCTCCATCGCCCATGAAATAGTGTAAAAGCACACCAAATCGGTGGGAAAACACTATCGGCAAGAAAAAAACTATCAGCGAACAAAATCACAAGACGTCGGGAAGATAGTGCACTAGACAGCCACAACGACGGGCCACAAATAGACTAAGGACCCCACGACACAATAAAACATCAGTGAAATAAAGCACTAAACGTCGCTGTAGCGGAAAGCAGAACCACTATTCAATAAACACATCGGCATCGGCGAGAGGAAGGACTATATGTCAGACGGTTAGTTCACTAAGAAACCACAATGATGGATTAAGACATACAGACTAAGGGTTCCGCGGTCAAATAAAAACCATCAGCGATCGAAACAACTAACAACTAACTCATCGGAACCTCGAGACACAAAATACTCCGCAGTGTCGGCAAGACAAACAACATGGCCTCCGAAACAACGACGTTGTAGAAGACTAAAAATCCAACTGCTAGTCAAAAAATATTCTGATAATGAAGATAAAAACACAGTCATTGAAAAATAAAAAAGGTTTGAACAATAAAGGCCATGGAATCGGTGAGGATAAAAACTGTCCATCAACTGCATAGAGGACTGATGCCCCAATTCCCTCATCGATTTACCTCCGATAGTGATAAAAACCAAGTCATTGAAAAATTAAAGCGTTAAGTGCTCAAAATACTTTCGGCTGGGTTGTGGTAAAATTAGTTCGTTTAACCTCCAAAACAGCGACGGCATAGAGAACTAAAGCCCCGACTCAATCTTCAATAAACTTCCGATAGTGATAAAAAAAAATCATTGGGAGAGCAAATGTTAAGCTCTGAAAATAAACAAACTCCACAGTCTTCAAAAAAATCAATGTTTATAGCATAGGAATGACAAATTTCAGGAAACCAAACAATCCCAGGAAAGATAAAATAAAAAAAGGAGGGTCCAAAATTTTAAAAAATATGGGAAAAAGGTTGCAGCTGCAACAAGTGTCTAAAACATTATACCCTTCTTCATTGTTTTCTAACTGTGAGGTTGTTGAGGCCTGAAAAATCACAGGTAACAACAGTTAGGTATTCTCCCCAATAAACGTTCCCAACTAGCTCGTTATTGTTTGGTATGGGGAATCCATCAGGTTTACGGTTCGACTACCGTAGGTCAAGTAACAAATTAAAACATTTTACTAGTTACAGCCTGGTCCACCGTGTATATTTTTTGTTTTTTGTGTTTAAGTATGATGTGCAAGTGCCTATCTAAAAATGCAAATTGATAGAGATAATGAGGAGTGTCACAATGTGATGCGCGGTTCTTACCTCTCGTCTTAACTCTCTCGCATCTAAATCACACACAGCAAGAAACTAAATTTAACTAACTAACCTATCCCTAGGGAGCAAAATTATCAGTTATCAATGAGTAATGTATTTCTGTGCATGCATTAAGAAAAAATACAGATAGTTTTTACTTATTTCAGAACAGATGAACATTAATAGATATATGAAAAACAAGATAGCTTATTGTTTATGACAACCTTCATTACTCATAGTGGAAATTTCATAGAATAAACTGGAGTGCATTCATAACATGAAAGAAAATCACTGAGTTAGAACGATCTCACAGTTAATGGAAGTAAGATGAAAACTAAATAGTTCACATTCAATTAATCCATAGCAAAAGATTTGAAACATTCCACCAAGCTTTCTCCAGTAGGAAACTTGTAATTCTTTATTGCAAAAGGAAATAGTTCTTCTTACAATATACTCTCACAAATGATCTAGGAAAAAGTCCCCTTCTCTATCTAAACTCTCCTTTATTTATACAAAAAAGATAAACCTTTGGGCTACCCCTCGATGACCTTTGGGCTACCCCAACCTTTCAGTTATAAATTTTTTGTCTTGTAGTATGCGCCCGTAATTTATACAACATGTTATATTTTAAATAAAAATTTAAGAGCACTTTATGAAGAGGGACCAACTTGGTCGCTGATGATATTTTTCCAAGCCTGGGCCTCTGTTGCTATTAATCTGCTCAATAATCTATTGGTCTTTTTGAGATCTTGTTAATCTCAGACTTTCACTTTCTTCTTTTCTTTTCTTTATCTCTGCTTCCTCATTTCTCTTTCTCTCCTCCTCTTCCTTCTTAGCTGCTTCCTCCACAGCTCTCTTTCTTTCTTCTTCTTCATTCTTCAGCCAACTCCCTGTCATAAACACAACATGTTCTTAGACCATTAAGCTTTTACCAAAATAACAAAACTGTATCAATCTATTTACCTCTTCCCAATGAATTCTGTAAAATAAACTATACACAGTATTAATGCATGAAAAGAAAGAATGACAAGGCAAAGAAATATTGCAAGTTTGTGTCTTGAAATCCTCTAAGTCCACGGTCCAAAACTAAAATCGCAAGCCCGATAGAATAGACTCTTCATCTTAATCCAGGCTGCATTTTTACTAACTCGAAATCCTCCGATGAAAGCATGAACCATAATAATGTAACCGCCAATCCTCAAAAAACCGAACCCTAAACCACTCTCTTCATCTCGGAAAAAACCTTGACTCGACCAAAACCCATGGAAAACCTCCGCCATCCCACAAAATAGAGTAAGAGCACACAAAATTGGCGGGAAAACCCTATCGGCATTTGAAAACTCTAATAATTGAAAGGATAGTTTGATCGATAGCTGCAACGGCGGATTCACAAATGCATCGGCAGATTAGTTCACTAAACAGCCGCAAGGATGGGCCACAAATAGACTACAGGTTCCGCGACAAAATAAATCTATCGACGATCGGAAAATCTAAAACCACAAGTTTGGAGCTTCAACCCTAAGCACATCCGCAGTGTTGACGATGCAAGCCTAAGCACTGCCGTGGTCATGTATCGGAGATCGGAGAGATTACCTACTAAACACATCGGCACCGGTGAGCGGAAGGACTAAACCTAATACTCCTTGTAGTTTTAGTGATATAAAGAACTAAACACTGCCAGTATCATGTATTGGAGATCGGAACTACTAACCAATAATGCGTCGGTATGTCAAAACACTAAACATCAGAGAGATAGTCTGATCGACAGCCTTAACGGCGGATAACAAACTGACTGTGGGTTCCACTAATCACAAATCCATCGGAGATCGGGAGTTCTAATCACTATGTATCAGTGACTCAAACTTCAATGCTACTATAGTGTCGGCAATGCAAAGGACAAGCTCTCCGATCAAAGTCAAACATCGTTTCAATTGTGATAAAATAAAAATCATCGGCAGTCAAAGGTTTAACAATAAAACAAACAGGAGGTAAAGTGCATCGGATTGATGAAAATAAGAACTGTTCGTTGTTTCCCTTCCAAAACGTCGCCGGAATAGAGAACTAATGCCCCGACTCAACTTCAACTGACTTTCGACAGCGATCGAAAAATTAAAAAAAATGTTAAGTGTTTGAAATCCTTATGGCTGGGCAGCGATAATATCAGTTCATTTAACCTCCGAAATAGCGGGAAAAAATAGTCAATTAATCATACGACTTCCACATAAAAAAAATCCAAATTTATAGCAGAGGAAAAACAGAGTTTAGGAACCCAAACAATCCCAGGCTAGATAAAATTGAAAGGAGGGTCCAAAATTTTAGAAAATTTGGGAAAAAGGTTGCAGCTACAACAATTGGCTACTACTTGGTGAACATAGATCTATGGACAACTTATTCTTTGAGTAACTGACTATTTTGACAATAAATACCAACATGTTGAATTCTTCTACATGTCTAGATTTCCCAAATGACAGATGTATGCACTTTAATCATTGATGATAGTCCAATTTAGGGATAATAGGAACCAAGATTTCAAAGTCTATATAACTCTTTTGAGGCCAGGGATATGAATTTCATTTTTTTACCTCTGTCTTCGAGTAGCTCCCAGCTTGGACACCACAGGATTGTAACATATGGTAAACATAAATAATCGTTTGTTCCTCATTCCCACGCCATTTTGCACTTTTGTGATTTTGGAATTTTTGTCCTTTTTGAGTCCTCTTGCATGCCTTCTTTCTGAATTTTTTATTCAGGCTCCTCTATCCATAGTGTCCTTTTGTGTGAGAGATGTATTGATTTTTTCAGCTCACGGATGGAGAAGAACTTTGGCAATCTTGTACTGATATGGTTCAGTACTTTGCTTTGATACATATTTCTTTCTTAGGAGATTTTGACTCTTATTTGCCTTTTGGATTTCAATTCTTGGCATGAGTTGATTTAAATATAATATACTGTTTACCATGCTTCCTCTCCATGGGTCTTTTGTTGTCACCCCCTAAGATAATTTTTTAAATGTGAGATGGATGGAGCCTCGAAATAGTATTCCAGACCTTTTGATCCTTAGTTATTTTACAAGGATTAAGTAGGACTTCAATGTGTTCATAGCCATTTAGGAACACTACTGACTAGAAGAAGTTCTTTTAAATAAATCAATAGTACACAGTCTTATAATCAAGGATTTTAGTTAATCCAGAATTCTGATGAATTGCATGCAACCAAAAGTTTGCTTCTTTATTAAAATCAATCAAAACCCTAACTAAAATAAACAAAAATAGGCAAATCAAAACAAAACAAAGCAATCAGTTTATTTAAGTACAAGACAACCAAGAAATAACAATCAAGAAACATAAAGTTGGAGAACTAAACCACTAACTGGTAAGTTCTCTTCCCACCCCTATAAATATTGCAACTTGTGAGTTGAGGGGCTAGGATTGACTGTAATTTGAAAAAGGCCTACCCATTATCTCGTTCTACCGAACTTGAATTAAAAACTACATCTGAAACTAAATCTACTATTTTATAGTCAATCTCATCATCCCGTGAAAATTGAAGGAGATCGAGCTGGGTGTCTGGTGTACTGCTGGATTCTTCAGCTAGGTAATTACCCAGTTCCAATTCAATGAAGTAGTAAAAACTTTGCAAATGATCATCTACCATAATATTTTCACTTGGGTCAAACTTAGGCAACATTTTGTCAAAAGCTTGAGGCAAATCATGCAAGGGAGGTGTCAGGTTTAAAGGTGACCTAGCCCTCCAAGCAGGTGGTGGATTTGGTTGGTTTACATTTACATGAGCCATGATTTTGAGTGGAGAATGAGGTGTTGACTGAACAAGGGTATGAACAGGTGAATAGTAAGGTGAATCTGGACCTAATTTACTCAAAGGTTGGTTAACTTCCTATAGGGCTGCTTCTACCAGTTCTTCAAGGTCTTCTACCTACACTGAGTCTTCTAATTTAGGATGATCCTTTTTCTGATACTATTTTGGGTAAGATAGGGATAATCGGTAATCCTCTGATCTTCTTCGCATATGCCATAGTAATTCTTCTCAAATCATCAACTACTTCGTTATCGATAGAATACAGATGCTCTTTACCCTTCTCTTCAGGAGTTGGATTGTGAAACAAATTACTTTTAGAACTGTCACCAGTGGAATAATTTCAAGGAAATGAGTTTCCTTGGCCAGCCATGCACTGGCGACCCTCCTTCTAGCGCCAAAAACTGTTGAGGCCTGGAAAATCATAGGTAACAACAGTTGGGGATTCTCTCCAATAAACATTACCAACAAGCTCGTATTTGTTTGGTATGGGAAATCCGTCCGGTTTACGGTCCGGCTACCATAGGCCAAGTAACAAATTAAAACGTTTTAGCGGTTATGGCCTGGTCCACCGTGTATATTTTTTGTTTTTTTGTGTTTAAGTATGATGTGCAAGTGCCTATCTAAAAATGCAGATTGATAGAGATAACGAGGAGTGTCACAATGTGATGCGTAGGTTCTTACCTCTCATCTTAACTCTCTCGCATATAAATCACACACAACAAGAAACTAAATTTAACTAACTAACCTATCCCTGGGGATCAAAATTATCAGTTATCAATGAGTAATGTATTTCTGTGCATGCATTAAGGAAAATTACAGATAGCTGTTACTTATTTCAGAACACATGAACATTAATAGATATATGAAAAACAAGATAGCTTATTGTTTATGACAACCTTCATTACTCACAGTGGAAATTTCACAGAATAAACTGGAGTGCATTCATAACATGAAAATAAAATCACTGAGTTAGAAAGATCTCACAGTTAATGGAAGTAAGCTGAAAAAGAAATAGTTCACATTCAATTGATCCATAGCAAAACATTTGAAACATTCCACCAAGCTTTCTCCAGCAGGAAACTTGTAATTATTTATTGCAAAAGGAAATAGTTATTCTTACAATATACTCTCACAAATGATTTGGGAAAAATTCCCCTTCTCTATCTAAACTCTCCTTTATTTATACAAAAAAGCAAAACCTTTGGGCTGCCCCTCGATGACCTTTGGGCTACCTCAACCTTTCAGTTCTAAATTTTTTGTCTTGTAGTATGCGCCCATAATTTATACAACATGTTATATTTTAAATAAAAATTTAAGAGCACTTTATGAAGAGGGACCAGCTTGGTCGCTGATGAGATTTTTCCAAGCCTGGGCCTCTGCTGCTAAAGATCTGCTCAATAATCTGTTGGTCTTTTTGAGATCCTGTTAATCTCAGACTTTCACTTTCTTCTTTTCTTTTCTTTATCTATACTTCCTCATTTCTCTTTCTCTCATCCTCTTCCTTCCTTTCTGCTTCCTCTGTAGCTCTCTTTCTTTCTTCTTCTTAATTCTTCATCCAACCCTCTGTCATAAACAGAGCATGTTCTTAGACCATTAAGCTTTTACCAAAAGAACAAAACTATATCAATCTATTTACCTCCTCCATATGCATTCTGTAAAATAAACTATACATAGTATTAATGCATGAAAAGAAAGAATGACAAGCCAAAGAAATCCTGCAAGTTTTTGTCTTGAAATCCTCTAATTCCACTGTCCAAAACTAAAATCACAAGCCCAATAGAACATACTCTTCATCTCAATCCAGGTCGCATCTGGACTAACTTGAAATACTCCGATGAAAGCATGAACCATAATAATGTAACCACCAATCCTCACAACACCGAACCCTAAACCGCGTTCTTCATCTTGAAAAAAACCTTGACTTGACCAAAACCCATGAAAAACCTTCGCCATCCCATAAAATAGAGTAAAAGCACACAAAATCGGTGGGAAAACCCTATCGGCAGTTGAAAACTCTAATCGTGGAAAGGATAGTTTGATCGATAGCCACGACGACGGATTCAAAAATGCATCGGCAGGTTAGTTCACTAGACAGCCGCAACAATGGGCCACAAACAGACTACGGGTTCCACGACAAAATAAATCTATCGACGATTGGAAACTCTAAAACCATAAGGTTGGAGCTTCAACCCTAAGCACATCCGCAGTGTCGGTGATGCAAGCCTAAGCGATACCGTGGTCATGTATCAAAGATCGGAGAGACTACCTACTAAACACATTGGCACCGGCGAGCGGAAGGACTAACCCCAATACTCTTTGTAGTTTTGGAAATATAAAGCACTAAACGCCACCAGTATCATGTGTCAGAGATCGAAACTACTAACCAATAATGCGTCGATAGGTCAAAACACTGAACATCGGAGAGATAGTCTGATCGACAGCCGCAACGGTGGATAACAAATTGATTGTGGGTTTCGCGGATCACAAAACCATCGATGATCAGGAGTTCTAATCACTATGTATCGGTGACTCAAACTTCAACGCTACCATAGTGTCGGCAATGCAAAGGACAAGCCCTCCGATCAAAGTCAAACATCGTTCTGATAACGATAAAAATCATCGGCAGTCAAAGGTTTAATAATAAAACAAACAGGAGGTAAAGCGCATCGGATCGGCAAAAATAAGAACTATTTGTTATTTCCCTCCCGAAATGTAGGTGGCATAGAGAACTAATGCCCCGACTGAACTTTAGCTGACTTCTGATAGTGATCGAAAAATTAAAAAAAAACGTTAAGTGTTCGAAAGCCTTATGGCTAGGTAGCGGTAATATCAGTTCGTTTAACCTCCGAAACAGCGGAAAAAAATAGTCAATTAGTCATCCGACTTCCACATAAAAAAAATCCAAATTTATAGCAGAGGAAAAATAGAGTTCTGGAACACAAACAATCCCAGGCTAGATAAAATTGAAAGGAGGGTCCAAAATTTTAGAAAATTTGGGAAAAAGGTTGCAGCTGCAACAATTGGCAACTACCTAGTGAACACAGATCTCTGGACAACTTCTTCTTTGAGTAACAGACTGTTTTGACAATAAATACCAACATGTTGAATTCTTCTAGATGTATGGATTTCCCAAATGACAGATGTATGCACTTTAATTAGTGATGATAGTCCAATTTAGGGATAATGGGAACCAATATTTGCAAGTCTAGATAACTCTTTTGAGGCCAGGGATATGAATTTCATTTTTTACCTCTGTCTTCGGGTAGCTCCCAGCTTGGACACCACAGGATTGTAACATATGGTAAAGAGAAATAATCGTTTGTTCCTCATTCCCATGCCATTTTGCACTTTTGTGCTTTTGGACTTTTTGTCCTTTCTGAGTCCTCCTGCATGCCTTCTTTCTGAATTCTTTATTCATGCTCCTCTATCCATAGTGTCCTTTTGTGTGAGAGATGTATTGATTTTTTCAGCTCACGGACGGAGAAGAACTTTGGCAATCTTGTACTCATATGGTTCAGTACTTTGCTTTGATACATATTGCTTTCTTAGGAGATTTTGACTCTTATTTGCCTTTTGGATTTGAATTCTTGGCACGGGATCATTTAAATATAATATACTATTTACCATGCTTCCTCTCCATGGGTCTTTTGTTGTCACCCCCTAAGACAATTTTTTAAATGTGAGATGGATGGAGCCTTGAAATAGTATTCCATACCTTTTGATCCTTAGTTATTTTACAAGGACTAAGTAGGACTTCAATGTGTTCATAGCCATTTAGGAAAACTGTTGAACTAGAAGAAGTTATTTCAAATAAATCAACAGTACACAGTCTTATAATCAAGGATTTTAGTTAATCCGAAATTCTGATGAACTCCATGTAACCAAAAGTTTGCTTCTTTATTAAAATCAATCAAACCCTAACTAAAATAAACAAAAATAAGCAAATCAAAACAAAACAAAGCAATCAGTTTATTTATGTACAAGACAACCAAGAAATAAAAATCAAGAAACATAAAGTTGGAGAACTAAACCACTAACTGGTAAGTTCTCTTCCCACCCCTGTAAATCTTGCAACTTGTGAGTTGAGGGGCTAGGATTGACTGCAATTTGAAAAAGGCCTACCCATTATCTAGTTCTACCGAACTTGAATTAAAAACTACATCTAAAACTAAATCTACTATTTTACAGTCAATCTCATCAGGCCATAAAAATCAAAGGAGATCGGGCTGGGTGTCCGCTGTACTGCTGGCTTCTTCAACTAGGTAATTTCCCGGTTCCAATTCAATGAAGTAATTTCCCAACACAGAATTCACTGGTCCATTTTTTCCCTCCAACTAAGTAACATTGTACTTCATCTTAGGCTCTCTCAATATTTTTATCTGATTGGGAATTCCCTTATGAGGCAACCACAGATGTGACCAATCTGATGCGAAGTATCCATCTAGCCTTGCCAACCAGTCTCGACTCAAAATAAGTCCATAAACATTAGGTATGTCTGCTACTACAATATTGATGTACTAACATACCTTCTCTTTTGCAGATAAGAAAATTAGAACATCTTCCATTTCTCCTATTACTTTCACAGTTGTCCTGTCTAATTGAATAACCTGCCAAGTGGATGGTTTAGGGTTTCCATTAATTCTCTTGCAGACTGAAAGTGGCATAACATTGATTGATGCCCTTGAGTCTACTAAACAATTGTGCACATTATAGTTGAAAATATCAAAATTTAGGAGAAATGGCGGGGTTTTAAACTTAGAATTACCTCCCACACTTGCTTCAACAACTTCTTCTTCAGGTTGGTTGTCACTAGGAAGCTCTTCTTCTGGTACTTCAAGTGCTTTTAACAATTTTTCTTTCTGCTGAGGTACATTACACATTTCAAATAATGAGATATTTGCCTTAGCCTTTTTAATATCTTCCAAAATATCATACCCCATCTCAGGTGCTTTGAGATTCCTCTTGACATTATCAACCTTGTCTTCAATAGGCTTAACATGCATGTTAATTTTCTTTGGGTCTTGACTTGAAATGGTAAATTCAGGTATTTTAACAGTTGTAGTGTTCTTCTATATCTTATTCATATTTTCCTGAAGTTTCTTAATCTTCAGAAGTATTGAATTGTCTTCTTTTAACAAACCCTGACTTCTTGTTGTCACATTGGTTTTTGATGTTTCCTCTTGTTTCAGAGAATCTTCCTCTTCTGTATCAAACATTGAGACACACTCCCATAAAACTAGAGTATCTTCCTCTTGTTTTTCTGTGGATTGATTTTCTTTTTCTTCCTCCTTATCAGTTTCTGTTAGTTTGGAGTCCAATAACTGATTCATTACCAACGTCATAGAATTTATCCATTGGGGGCAATTCTTCTCAAAATAAGGCTGTTGATGAAAGGTGCAAAAATTATCCATGCCTACATCAGGTAAATTCATTGCTACAGGACTGTGTGGAGGAGGTTTAGGTTGATTGTTGTCATCCCTCTTTTTATAGTAAGGTTTATATGATTCGTAAGCTTCCTTTTCTAGATCTATCACTCTGTTGGATAGCTTCTCCATCATCTTCAACATCCCTTCAAAATCCTATGACAACTCATCCTTAGGATTAGTTAGTAATAAAGGTTTCTTACCTCCAAAAGTTTTTTGTTCCAACTGCACAGGATAATTTTCTATGCTCTCCATCTCAACCTCTACCCTCTCAGCTTCTTCATAAGTTTCTGATAACATATGTTTGACTGATATCTTGGAAAACATGGCCAAGTTAGGCCCTAGAGCTGAAGTATAGTATTCAATCAGAGCTTTTTCAGATGTCTTATCAGCTGCAATATTTTTTTTAGGTAAGCAGCAAATCTTTGAATGAAATTATGCACTTTTTCCTTCCTTTCTTTCTTTAAAGCACATAACAATTTCATTAAAGCTGCATGAGTTTTCTGGACTGCATATTTACTTCTAAATATTCTCTCAAATGTGTCCCAGTCTGTGATTGAATTTGTAGGAAGAGAAAAATACCATGAGGTTGCTGCTCCTTTCAGGGTGTGTGGAAACAATCTACAAACCACATCTTCATGCTCTCCTGCTCGTAGTCCTTCTATATCCAAGTAAAAACTTTGTAAATAATCATCTACCAGGATCTTTTCACTTGGGTCAAAATTAGGCAACATTTTGTCAAAAGCTTGAGGCAAATCACACAACGGAGGTGTCAGGATTAAAGGTGACCTAGCCCTCCAAGAAGGTGGTGGATTTGGTTGGTTTGCATTTACATGAGCCATGCTTTTGAGTGGAGAATGAGGTGGTGACTAAAAAGGGGTATGGACAGGTGAACAGTAAGGTGAATCTGGACCCAATTTACTCAAAGGTTGGTTAAATTCATGTAGGGCTACTTCTACCAGTTCTTTAAGGTCTTATACCAACACTGATTCTTCTAATTTAGGGCGATCCTTTTTCTGATATTCTCTTCTGGGTGAGACAGGGATAATCGGTAATCCTTCGATCTCCTTCGCATATGCCCTCATAATTCTTCTCAAATCATCAACTTCTTCGTTATCGACAGAATACAAATGCTCTTTACCCTTCTCTTCAGGAGTTGGATTGTGAAACAAACTGCTTTCAGAACTGTCACTGATGGAATAATTTCGAGGAAATGAGTTTCCTTGGCCAGCCATGCACTGGCGGCCCTCCTTCTAGCACCCAAAACTGTTTAGGCCTGGAAAATCGCAGGTAACAACAGTTAGGGATTCTCCCCAATAAACGTTCTCAACTAGCCCGTTATTGTTTGGTATGGGGAGTCTATCTGTTTTATGGTCCGACTACCGTAGGTCAAGTAACAAATTAAAATGTTTTACCGGTTATGCCCCGGTCCATCGTGTATATTTTTGGTTTTTTTGTGTTTATGTATGATGTGCAAGTGCCTATCTAAAAATGCAGATTGATAGAGATAACGAGGAGTGTCACAATGTGATGCGCATGTTCTTACCTCTCGTCTTACCTCTCTTGCATCTAAATCACACACAACAAGAAACTAAATTTAACTAACTAACCTATCCCTAGGGAGCAAAATTATCAGTTATCAATGAGTAACGTATTTCTGCGCATGCATTAAGAAAAATTACAGATAGTTGTTACTTATTTCAGAACACATGAACATTAATAGATATATGAACAACAAGATAGCTTATTGTTTATGACAACCTTCATTACTCACAGTGGAAATTTCACAGAATAAACTAGAGTGCATTCATAACATGAAAAGAAAATCATTGAGTTAGAACGATCTCACAGTTAATGAAAGTAAGCTGAAAAATAAATAGTTCACATTCAACTGACCCATAGTGAATCATTTGAAACATTCCACCAAGCTTTCTCCAGCAGGAAAATTGTAATTCTTTATTGCAAAAGGAAATAGTTATTCTTACAATATACTCTCACAAATGATCTGGGAAAAAGTCCCCTTCTCTATATAAACTCTCCTTTATTTTACAAAAAAGCAAAACCTTTGGGCTGCCCCTCGATGACCTTTGGGCTACCCCCACCTTTGAGTTCTAAATTTTGTCTTGTAGTATGCGCCCATAATTTATACAACATGTTATATTTTGAATAAAAATTTAAGAGCACTTTATGAAGAGGGACCAGCTTGCTCGCTGATGAGCTTTTTCCAAGCCTGGGCCTCTGCTACTATCGATCTGCTCAATAATCTGTTGGTCTTTTTGATATCGTGTTAATCGTAGAATTTTACTTTCTTCTTTTCTTTTCTTTATCTCTACTTCCTCATTTCTCTTTCTCTCCTCCTCTTCCTTCCTTGCTGCTTCCTCCGCAGCTCTCTTTCTTTCTTCGTCTTCATTCTTCAGCCAACTCTCTGTCATAAACACAACATGTTCTAAGACCATTAAGCTTTTACCAAAATAACAAAATTGTATCAATCTATTTACCTCCTCCATATGCATTCTGTAAAATAAACTATACACAGTATTAATGCATGAAAAGAAAGAATGACAAGGGAAAGAAATCCTGCAAGTTTGTGTCTTGAAATTCTCTAAGTCCATTGTCCAAAACTAAAATCACAAGCCTGATAGAATAGACTCTTCATCTCAATCCATGTCACATCTGGACTAACTCGAAATCCTTCGATGAAGGCATGAACCATAATAAATGTAACCACCAATCCTCAAAACACTAAACCCTAAACTGCGCTCTTCATCTTGGAAAAAACCTTGACTAGACCCAAACCCACGAAAAACCTCCGCCATCCCATAAAATAGAGTAAAAGCACACAAAATCGGTGGGAAAACCCTATCAACAGTTGAAAACTCTAATCGTGGAAAGGATAGTTTGATTGACAGCCGCAATGGCGGATTCACAAATGCATCGGCAGGTTAGTTCACTAGACAGCCACAATGGCGGGCCACAAATAGACTACGGGTTCCACGACAAAATAAATCTATCGATGATTGAAAACTCTAAAACCATAAGGTTGGAGCTTCAACCCTAAGCACATCCATAGTGTCAGTGATGCAAGCCTAAGCGTTGCCGCTGTCATGTATCGGAGATCGGAGAGACTACCTACTAAACAAATCGGCACCAGCGAGCGGAGGGACTAACCCCAATACTCTTTGTAGTTTTGGTGATATAAATCACTAAACGCTGCTGGTATCATCTATCAGAGATCGGAACTAATAACCAATAATGCGTCGGCAGGTCAAAACACTAAACATCAAAGAGATCAACGACGAATAACAAACTGACTGTGGGTTCCGCGGATCACAAAACCATCAGCAATTGGGAGTTGTAATCACTATGTATCGGTGACTCAAACTTCAACACTGCCGTAGTGTCGGTAATGCAAAGGACAAGCCCTCCGATCAAATTCAAACATCATTCTGATAGCGATAAAATAAAAATCATCGGTAGTCAAAGGTTTAACAATAAAACAAACAGGAGGTAAAGCGCATCAAATCGGTGAAAATAAGAACTGTTCGTTGTTTCCCTCCCGAAACGTTAGCGGCATAGAGAACTAATGCCCCAAATCAACTTCAACTAACTTCCAACAGCGATAAAAAAATTTAAAAAAAATGTTAAGTGTTCGAAAGCCTTATGGCTAGGTAGTGGTAATATCAGTTCGTTTAACCTCCGAAACATCGCGAAAAAATAGCCAATTAGTCATCCGACTTCCACATCAAAAAAAATCCAAATTTATAGCAGAGGAAAAACAGAGTTCAGGAACCCAAACAATACCATGTTAGATAAAATTGAAAGGAGGGTCCAAAATTTTAGAAAATTTGGGAAAAAGGTTGCAGCTACAACAATTGGCGACTACCTGGTGAACATAGATCTCTGGACAACTTATTCTTTGAGTAACAGATTATTTTGACAATAAATACCAACATGTTGAATTCTTTTAGATGTCTGGATTTCTCAAATGACAGGTGTATGTACTTTAATCATTGATGATAGTCCAATTTAGGGATAATGGGAACCAAGCTTTCAAAGTATAGATAACTCTTTTGAGGTCAGGGATATGAATTTCATTTTTTTACCTCTGTCTTCGGGTAGCTCCCAGCTTGGACACCACAGAATTGTAACATATGATAAACAGAAATACATTAGAGCGAATTTGAGGTAAAAAATGGGCCTCAAAAGGACCAAATGTACTATAAAAATCAACCAATTACATTCTAGTAGATGACATCATCCAGCCCCATGGTTGAGGTGGCATTGCATGAGTTAAGAATGCTTATTTGTCATATTTTCTATGGTGGATGAAAACCCATAGTTAACCAAGGTAGTGGTACAAGTACTTTTAAGTCATAAAGTGAAGTACTCATAATAAAATTCATTTCACACTTTCTCATAAAATAATATTATTGTTATTTTCAAGTAAAGTACTCAAAATTCACTTTCTCATAAAATAATATTATTGTCATTTTCAAGTAAAGTACTCAAAATTTACTTTCTCATAAAATAATATTATTGTCATTTTCAAGTAAAGTACTCATAATTCATAAAAATGTCTTTTCACATTTTTTTATACAATAATATAGTCATTTTCATGTTTTTTAATTTTAAATTATATATTCACTCAATTCTATTTAATATCATAATGTCAAACTAATATATATATATATAGATATATATATACAATATTGTACTTTTAAAATAAATTAAATTCATGAATGATATTTATATGAAAAAAATATGTTAGTTATGCATATAAATTAAATTCATTTTTGTTTAATTTTATTTACAAGTTCAAGACAAATAAATGCTAAAAGACAATAAATTTTTGAGAATTTACAATGAATCTTAGTCACATCATTGTAGAGTTATTTTATTAATTTTATTTATAGTCAATTTAGAAAAGTAACTCAACTATGGTTATTTATATTATGCATAAAAAGTAGTGTAGGAGGTGAGTTGTCATATATACCTACCCCATAAAACCCCTAACTCGTAATATTTTAATATATCTTATATTTTTGTAGTACATTTCTTAGGAGGCCCATTTTTTACCTCAAATTATCTCTAATGATTGTTTGTTTCTCATTCCCATGCCATTTTGCACTTTTGTGCTTTTGGACTTTTTGTCCTTTCTGAGTCCTCTTGCATGCCTTCTTTTTGAATTTTTTATTCAGGCTCCTCTATCCATAGTGTCCTTTTGTGTGAGAGATGTATTGATTTTTTTAGCTCATAGACCGAGAAGAACTTTGGTAATCTTGTACTCATATGGTTCAGTACTTTGCTTTGATACATATTGCTTTCTTAGGAGATTTTGACTCTTATCTGATTTTTGTCTTTCAATTCTTGGCATGGGATCATTTAAATATAATATACTGTTTACCATGCTTCCTCTCCATGGGTCTTTTGCTTTCACCCCCTAAGACAATTTTTTAAATGTGAGATGGATGGAGCCTCGAAATAGTATTCCAGACCTTTTGATCCTTAATTATTTTACAAGGATTAAGTAGGGCTTCAATGTGTTCATAGCCATTTAGGAAAACTGCTGAACTAGAAAAAGTTCTTTCAAATAAATCAATAGTACACAGTCTTATAATCAAGGATTTTAGTTAATCTAGAATTCTGATGAACTCCATGCAACCAAAAGTTTTCTTCTTTATTAAAATCAATCAAAACCTAACTAAAATAAACAAAATAAGCAAATCAAAACAAAACAAAGAAATCAATTTATTTATGTACAAGACAACCAAGAAATAAAAATCAAGAAACATAAAGTTGGAGACCTAAACCACTAACTGGTAAGTTATCTTCCCACCTTTGTAAATCTTGCAACTTGTGAGTTGAGGGGCTAGGCTTGACTACAATTTGAAAAAGGCCTACCCATTATCTAGTTCTATCGAACTTGAATTAAAAACTACATCTGAAACTAAATCTACTATTTTATAGTCAATCTCATCAGCCCGTGAAAATCGAAGGAGATCGAGCTGGGTGTCTGGTGTACTGCTAGCTTCTTAAGCTAGGTAGTTTCCTGGTTCCAATTCAATGAAATAATTTCCCAACATAGAATTCACTGGTCCATTTTTTCCCTCCAAATGAGTAACATTTTACTTCATCTTAGGCTCTCTTAATATTTTTATCTGATTGGGACTTCCCTTATGAGGCAACCACAGATGTGACCAATCTGATGCGAAGTATCCATCTAGCCTTATCGACCAGTCTCGACTCAAAACAAATCCATAAACATCAAGTATGTCTGCTACTACAATACTGACATACCTTCTCATTTGCAGATAAGCGAATTAGAACATCTTCCATTTCTCCTATTACTTTCATAGCTATTCTGTCTAATTGAATAACCTGCCAAGTGGATGGTTTAGGCTGTCCATTAATTCTCTTGCAGACTAAAAATGGCATAACATTGATTGATGCCCTTGATTCTACTTAACAGTTGTGCACATTATAGTTGAAAATCTCAAAACTTAGGAGAAATGGCGGGGTTTTAAACTTAGACTTACCTCCCACACTTACTTCAATAAATTCTTCTTCAGGTTGGTTGTCAGTAGGAATCTCTTCTTCTGGTACTTCAAGTGCTTTTAACATTTTTTCTTTCTACTAAGGTACATTACACATTTCAAATAATGAGATATTTGCCTTAGCCTTTTTAATATCTTCCACATTATCATACCCCATCTTAGGTGCTTTGAGATTCTTCTTGACATTATCAACCTTGTCTTCAATAGGCTTAACAGGCATGTTAATTTTCTTTGGGTCTTGACTTGAAATGGTAAATTTAGGTATTTTAACAGTTGTAGTGTTCTTCTATATCTTCTTCATATTTTCCTGAATTTTCTTAATCTTCGGAAGTATTGAATTGTCTTCTTTTAAAAAACCCTGACTTCTTGTTGTCACATTGGTTTCTGATGTTTCCTCTTGTTTCAGAGAATCTTCCTCTTCTGTATCAAACATTGAGACAGTCCCATAAAACCAGAGTATCTTTTTTTTTTTTCATGGATTGATTATCTTTTTCTTCCTCCTTATCAGTTTCTGTTAGTTTGGAGTCCAATAACTAATTCATTACCAACATCATAGAATTTATCCATTGGGGTAATTTCTTCTCAGAATGAGGCTGTTGATGAAAGGTGCGAAAATTATCCATGCCTACATCAATTAAATTTATTGCTACAGGACTGTGTGGAGGAGGTTTAGGTTGATTGTTGTCCTCCCTCTTTTTATAGTAAGGTTTATATGATTCATAAGCTTCCTTTTCTAGATCTATCACTCTATTGGATAGCTTCTACATCATCTTCAACATCCCTTCAAAATCTTGTGACCGCTCATACTTAGGCTTAGTCAGTAATAAATGTTTCTTACCTCCAAAAGTTTTTTCTTTCGACTGCACAGGATAATTTTCTATGCTCTCCATGTTAGCCTCTACCCTCTCAACTTCTTCATAAGTTTCTGATAACATAGGTTTGACTGATATCTTGGAAAACATGGCCAAGTCAGGCCCTATAGCTGAAGTATAGTATTCAATCAGAGCTTTTTCAGATGGCTTATGAGCTGCAGTAATTTTTTTTAGGTAAGCAGCAAATATTTGAGTGAAATTATGCACTTTTTCCTTCCTTTCTTTCTTTAAAGTGCATAACCCTTTCATTAAAGCTACATGAGTTTTTTGTACTGCATATTTACTTCTAAATATTCTCTCAACTATGTCCCAATCTGTGATAGAATTTGTAGGAAGAGAAAATTACCATGAGGCTGCTGCTCCTTTCAGGGTGTGTGGAAACAATCTACAGACCACATATTCATGCTCTCCTACTCGTAGTCCTTCTGTAGACAAGTAAAAACTTTGCAAATGATCATCTACCAGAATGTTTTCACTTGGGTCAAACGTAGGAAACATTTTGTCAAAAGCTTGAGGCAAATCATGCAAGGGAGGTGTCAGGTTTAAAGGTGACCTAACCCTCCAAGCAGGTGGTGGATTTGTTTGGTTTGCATTTACATGAGCCATGATTTTGAGTGGAGAATGAGGTGGTGACTAAACATGGGTATGAACAGGTGAATAGTAAGGTGTTAGGATATTTAGACACTTAGGAGTTAGTTAAGATCAACTTGTGTAATATATCCGTTAGGTAAAATTATGTTTATTTAGTATGCATTAGTGTGCATTTGTAAATATTCTAATACGACGGTCACGATATGTTCTAGATATAGAGTGATCTGACGTTTCAACTTCTCTTAGATCATACCTACCATTGATCCATGGCTTAACACCCAATTGGTCTAGGATCTCTATTTAAAGAGCATAGAGGGTCCTTGGCTAGTTGATCGATTATGATAAGCTGATGTAACTTTCTTTCTTTTGCAGAATAAATTGCTCCAAGTAGCTATTTGGCTGGGGCCGTGGACTGTTTCCCTCTCGAGAGTTTTAACCACATGAAAAACATTGTTGTGTTGATCTGTGATCTATTTGTGTGAAGTGGTTGCTCAAGGTGTTCAGTCTTTTGGGAGTATCCTGTGTACCCGAACATGGTATCATAGTGTTTATGAAGAGTCGCTTTCGGTTTTGATCAAGATTTGGAACCGGTGTTGCCAAAACTTTGAAAGGGTTTCTGATTCTATATTTTTTGTGCATTTGTGACCTGTGGGAGCTGTTCCATTGCGTCCGTAGCGCCTTTTCCATTGGGAAATATTTTTCATTTCATTGAAAACCGTTTCCGTTTGTTCCAGAAACACCCATTTCGGCAAATCTGAAGGTATAATGTTACAGTGATGGATTTGTTTTTTTTTTTTTTAAATCTCTCATATTTTATCAGTTTTATTACTGGATCTTTACTGTTTTAGTCTCGAATTGTTGCCTTCCCTGGCTGCGTATGCTCTTTGCCGTGCACCTTGCACGATCGCGGTGAATCAGAAAAAGAAAGGGAAAGTTTGTTTTTATTATCTTCTCGGCTACGTATGCTCTTTGTCGTGCACCTTGTGCAATCATAGCAAATCATAAACAGCTAGAAAACTTGAAAACGTAGACTTTCCTGGTAGGCTAAC
Source organism: Pseudotsuga menziesii (assembly GCA_001517045.1). Lineage (NCBI taxonomy): Eukaryota > Viridiplantae > Streptophyta > Pinopsida > Pinales > Pinaceae > Pseudotsuga > Pseudotsuga menziesii. The sequence continues at coordinate 67,904 of LPNX010964018.1, forward strand.
CAAGATCTAACCCCTTTGTGTGGAATTTTTTGTTTTTGTTTTTGTTTTTCATTTTTTTTTTTGATTTGCAGAAATAGAAAAAGACAAGCATGGAGAATGAGAGAGAAGAGTAAAAAAAAAAAAAGCCCCCTTCCTCTTTCCATTGTTTTACGTACCTTTTAAACTTAGCTCACTTGGTCCAAAGTTGCTTTATTCCTTAATAGGTCTTGAGTTCAAGTCTTATTAAGCTACTTTTTAGTGCATGCAAATTCTATTTTCAAGTTACTTTATTGTAAAAGTGCATCTCACATAAATAAAATAAAATAAAAAGTGAGTCACTTAAATCTTTTAATTTATTGCCGCACTATTTAAAAGTAACATTATTGTAAAAGTGAACCTCACTTATTCTACAAAAGTGATTCACTTCAAAGCAAATTTATTGTAAAGTGATTGCCAAAGGTTGATCTTGGGAAGAGGGAGGTTCTTTTTTTAATTGGTCAAGTTAATATCTACCACATCACTATTGGGGACATCTTCAACATTTTCTTTGATCAAGCATAACTTCATCATCTAGAATCAGTTTTCAGTGTCATTTTTTTTAAAACCACATATTGTTTTGAGCTCTTTGTATCCAGACAGTTACTTTCTGTTCTTTCAACCATTATTTTATAGTATGGCCGCCCCTTGTGATATTAGACTTACAAGTTCTAACTATTTCTCATGGAAATATCATATGGAGGATGTTTTGTGAAGTAGGGGAATTTTCAAGATAGCCTCAGGGAAAGAAACAGAACCCACTGATGATGATAAGAAAATTAAATGGTCAAATAGATGTGATGAAGCTCGTGGATTGATTGGTATGTCAATATCTACTGATTTGCGATTCCACATATCTGGAATTGATGAACCTGATTTAGCTAGGGAAAAGTTGGAATTTGCGTTTGGTAAACACAATGAAATTCGGGGTCATCAACTTGAGAATGAGTTGATTTCCTTGAATCCAAATGATTTTTCATGCATTCAAGACTATTTATCTAAGTATAAAACTCTTAGACTCTTATGTGTAGAATGCAAGATTAAGAAAGAAGACAAACAATGTATTTATCATATTCTTTCCAAACTTGGACCCGCATATTCTGGTTTTGTATCTACATTCTACTCCATGAAAGAATCCTTGACTACAGCTAGCTATCAAGAGTCTATTCTTGAATCCTTTTGTGATTCCTTAATTAGATAGCAAGATAAGCTCATTCATCTTGGAATACTTAACAATGTAGATACATCTGGGAAAGCCTTATTGTCCCAACAGAAAGAAAAGTCCAAGTCTCCAAAGAAACAAAATTTTTGCAATAATAAACCAAATAACAAGGGTCCCAAACCCTCTCAGTCATATCCTTATTTAAAAAAAGACAAAGGATCCAAGCAAAAAGGAAAGAAGACCGAGCGTCATTGCAATTTTTGTGGAAAAGATAGTCATGATGAATCTAAGTGTTTCAAGAAGATGGCAGCCTTGGAAGCAGCAATGAAGAAGCACCACATCCGCATAGATTCGTCTTCAGAATCTAACTCTCATGGACATGCACTTTGTGCTTCTGGTTACTCTTATACTGCATCTTATTCTTCTACTTCAAATGAATGGCTCATTGATTCTGGAGCATCTTATCATATGGCTAAGGATCAAGCCATATTTTCTACTATGCATGAATGTAACACCAAACAAATATTTGTTGGTGATGATAGATATCTAAGTGTTGTAGGATCTGGAATAGTTCCAGTAGAAAATGGTCATTGCAGTGATGTACTATGTGTTCCAAAAATTTCCTGCAATTTGTTATCAGTCTATCAAATTACTCATTCAGGTGAAGGTAAAACTGTGACGTTTACACCTCACCAAGTTGTAATCAAGGATTTTAAAAATCCTCAAAATGTCCTTGCTACTAGAACTGTTGATGATATTACCAGGTTGTACAAATTTAACAACTTTGGGTCATCACCTTTTCCTTCAGTTTTTGTTGCTCATAGTGATAACTTGAACAAACTTTGGCATGAGCGATTTGGTCACCTAAATTATCGCTCATTGCAACAACTATGTAAATATAATATGGTGACTGGTCTTCCGATGGTATCTTGCAAGGATGGTGTTTGTTCCAGTTGTGTACTCGAAAAACATCATCGGGACAGTTTTGACAAACGTGCCTCTTGGCACGCCTTGGTTCCCTTGGAGCTTGTGCATAGTGACTTATGTGGTCCTCTTCCATTTGCATCCTTTTCTGGTTTCAAATATTTCTTAACTTTCATTGATGACTACTACAGATGCACTTGGGTTTACTTCCTAAAACTTATGAGCAAAGTATTTAACATGTTCTTGGCCTACAAGGCCCTTGTTGAAAAACAATCTCATTATCAAATTATTAAGTTAAGATCTGACAATGGAAAAGAATATGTTAACAAAAAGTTCACTACTTTCTGCACTAAACAAGGAATCCAACAACAACACACTATTCCATATACACCACAAGAAAATGGTGTAGCTGAAGGGAAGAACCACACTTTAAAAGAAATGGCTAATTGTATGATCCAATCTAAGGGATTAAGTCTTTAATATTGGGCTGAGGCCATAAATTGTGCAAATTACATAGTTAATCACACACCCACTAAAGTTTTACAAGGTATAACACCGGAAGAAGCATGGAGTAAAATTAAACCAGATGTAAGTCACTTTCGTGTTTTTGGTTGTGAAGCATTGGCTCACATTCCAGATGAAAAACGAAAAGCATTGCAGCCTAAAAGTGAAAAGTGCATATTTGTTGGTTATTCTGAAGATGTAAAAGGTTATAAACTTATTCAACCCCATTCACATGATATAATCATTATAAGAGATGTTAAATTTGATGAAATCTCTTGGCCTGCAAGCCTAACTTGGCAGGTGTGCCATCTTTGGCCTACGAGCCTGATTCAGTGATCGTGCCTTCTTCTTCTTCTTCCAACTTCCTTGATAGGTTTCCAACTCTAGTTTCTGATGATGACAGTGAGGATGAAAATCCACCTCCGCTTACTCATGTTCCTCCAATTGTACCAGCACCAATACTTCCTCGATGGGTCCGTTCAACATGTGAAGCAGCTGGTGATCTTGCCGGTGATCCTAGGGATCAACGTCGAACATGTTCTTAGTTTCAGAGAGCCTCTTCTCTTTTGGCTCAAGTTTCTGAGAATCATGATCCAGAAACTTTTGCAGAAGCTTCAGGAAATCCAGATTGGGATGCAGCTATGGATGAAGAATATCATTCCTTAATGGCGAACGATACTTGGGATCTTGTTCCTCTTCCAAAAGGAAGAAAACTTGTCAGATGTAAATGGGTCTACAGAACTAAGTATGCATCAGATGGAAGTGTTGAAAGACTTAAGGAAAGGTTAGTTGCCAAAGGTTTTTCCCAAGTTGAAGGGATTGACTACAATGAAACCTTCGCTGCTGTCACAAAAATGAATTCCATCCGCCTTGTTATTTCCCTTGCAGCCTTACATAACTGGGAAGTCAATCAAATGGATGTCAAGTCTGCTTTTTACATGGTGATTTATAGGAGTAAATTTACATGGAACAACCTCCTGGATATGTTTAGGATAACTCTAGCCTTATTTGTCTCCTTAAGAAATCCTTATATGGCCTTAAGCAAGCTTCTAGAGTTTGGTATGCCAAAATGGATAGCTTTCTCCTTGACACTGATTTTTCTAGATGCCATTCTGACCCCAATGTCTATACCAAGAAAGTAGGAAACCATCTCATCATACTTGTTCTTTATGTTGATGATCTTATCCTTACTGGTAGTGACCCTAAACTTATAACCCATGTGAAATCCAGTCTTAATCAAAAAATTGAAATGTCAGACTTATGACATTTGCATTATTTTCTTGGTCTCCAAGTCTTGCAAACTAAAGAAGGAATCTTTCTTTCCCAGTCTAAGTATGCTTGTGACCTTCTTCGTCACTTCCACATGGAATATTGTAAACCAACCCCTTCTCCATTCCAGTCTGGAGTTAAAATTTCTGCCACTTGTACTTCCCCTGAAGTAGATGCCACCTTGTATCATCAGCTTGTTGGTAGTATTTTATAATTGACTCATTCTGGTCATGACCTTTCCTTTATCGTTGGTCATGTTGCCCGTTATATGCAAACTCCTCATGAAAGTCATTGGAAAGCAGCAAAAAAAATACTTCGATATATTCGAGGCATAATTCAGTTTGGGATTCATTACAGTACAGGGGGGGAACCTTTGTTTGTTGGTTTCACTGATTCACATTGGGCCGACGATCCTGACGATCGAAAGTCTACTACAGGTTATGTTTTCAGTCTAGGATCTAGACCTGTCACTTGGGCTTGTAAGAAATAACAAGCTCTTGCTCTTTCTTTAGCAGAAGCAAAATATCAAGCCGCAGTTAATGCCAGTCAGGAATCTTTATGGCTTCGATAGATCCTTTCAGAGTTTGGATTCGAGTAGCAACAACCTACTCCACTTTGGTGCAATAATCAAAGTGCCATCAAGCTTGCCAAAGATCCAGTTCTACATCAACGCAGCAAACACATTGAGCTACACATGCACTTCATATGAAATCTTGTTCATGATTTTGTTCTTGAAATGCTCCATTTCCCTACAGATGATCAAGTTGCAGACATCTTCACCAAGTCTCTTACAGAAGCGAAGTTTTCTAAACTTTGGTCTATGTTAGGAGTTCAGGAATGTGTCCTTAAGGGGGGATAGGATCTAATGCCTCCTTCCTTCTCCTAATAGTGTCACTTTTGTAAATCCTTCAATCCTATCCCAAGTTGTTCTTAAGGGGGGATGTTAGGATATTTAGACACTTAGGAGTTAGTTAAGATCAACTTGTGTAATATATCCGTTAGGTAAAAGTGTGTTTCTTTAGTATGCATTTGTAAATATTCTAATACGACGGTCATGATATGTTCTATACATAGAGTGATCCGACGGTTCAACTTCTCTTAGATCATACCTACCATTGATCTGTGGCTTAACACATGATTGGTCTATGATCTCTATTTAAAGAGCATAGAGGGTCCTTGGCTAGTTGATCGATTATGAGAAGCTCATGTAACTTTCTTTCTTTTACATAATAAATTGCTCCAAGTAGCTATTTGGCTGGGGCCGTGGACTGTTTCCCTCTCGAGGGTTTTAACCATGTGACAAACATCGATGTGTTGATCTGTGATCTATTTGTGTGAAGTGGTTGCTCAATGTGTTCGGTCTTTTGGGAGTATCCTGTGTACCCGAACATAAGGTGAATCTGGACCCAATTTACTCAAAGGTTGGTTAACTTCATGTAGGGATGCTTCTACCAGTTCTTTAAGGTCTTCTACCAACACTGAGTATTCTAATTTAGGGCGATCCTTTTTTTGATACTCTTCTGGGTAAGATAGGGATAATCAGTAATCCTCCGATCTTCTTCGCATATGCCCTAGTAATTCTTCTCAAATCATTAACTACTTCATTATCGAAATAATACAGATTCTCTTTACCCTTCTCTTCAGGAGTTGGATTGTGAAAAAAAATACTTTCAGAACTGTCACCGGTGGAATAATTTCGAGGAAATGAGTTTCCTTGGCCAGCCATGCACTGGAAGCCCTCGTTCTAGTGCCAAAAACTATTGAGACCTGGAAAATCGCAGGTAACAACAGTTAGGGATTCTCCCCAATAAACGTTCCCAACTAGCCCGTTATTGTTTGGTATGGGGAATCCATCCGGTTTACGGTCCGACTACCGTAGGTGAAGTAACAAATTAAAACATTTTTCCGGTTACAGCCCGGTCCACCGTGTATATTTTTGGTTTTTTTGTGTTTAAGTATGATGTGCAAGTGCCTATCTAAAAATGTAGATTGATAGAGATAATGAGGAGTGTCACAATGTGATGCCCAGGTTCTTACCTCTTGTCTTAACTCTCTCGCATCTAAATCACACACAGCAAGAAACTAAATTTAACTAACTAACCTATACCTAGGGAGAAAAATTATCAGTTATCAATGAGTAATGTATTTCTGCGCATGCATTAAGGAAAATTACAGATTGTTGTTACTTCAGAACACATGAACATTAATAGATATATGAACAAAAAGATAGCTTATTGTTTATGACAGCCTTCATTACTCACAGTGGAAATTTCACTGAATAAACTAGAGTGCATTCATAACATGAAAAGAAAATCACTGAGTTAGAACGATCTCATAGTTAATGGAAGTAAGCTAAAAATGAAATAGTTCACATTCAACTGATCCATAGAAAAACATTTGAAACATTCCACCAAGCTTTATCTAGCAGGAAACTTGTAATTCTTTATTGCAAAAGGAAATAGTTCTTCTTGCAATATACTCTCATAAATGATCTGGGAAAAAGTCCCCTTCTCTATCTAAACTCTCCTTTATTTATAGAAAAAATCAAAACCTTTGGGCTGCCCCTCAATGACCTTTGGGCTACCCCAACCTTTCAGTTCTAATTTTTTTGTCTTGTAGTATGCGCTTGTAATTTATACAACATGTTATATTTTAAATTAAAAGTTAAGAGCACTTTATGAAGAGGGACTAGCTTGGTCGCTGATGAGATTTTTCCAAGCCTGGTCATCTGTTGCTATCAATCTGCTCAATAATCTGTTGGTCTTTTTGAGATCTTGTTAATCTCAGACTTTCACTTTCTTCTTTTCTTTTCTTTATCTTTGCTTCATCATTTCTCTTTCTCTCCTCCTCTTCCTTCCTTGCTGCTTCCTCCACAACTCTCTTTCTTTCTTCTTCTTCATTCTTCAGCCAACTCTCTGTCATAAACACAGCATGTTCTTAGACAATTAAGCTTTTACCAAAATAACAAAACTGTATCAATCTATTTACCTCCTCCATATGCATTTTGTAAAATAAACTATACACAGTATTAATGCATGAAAAGAAAGAATGATAAGCCAAAGAAATCCTGCAAGTTTGTGTCTTGAAATCCTCTAATTCCATTGTCCAAAACTAAAATCACAAGCCTGATAGAACAGACTCTTCATCTCAATCCAGGCCACATCTGGACTAACTTAAAATACTTCGATGAAAGCATGAACCATAATAATGTAACCGCCAATCCTCAAAACACCGAACCCTAAACCGTGCTCTTAATCTCAGAAAAAACCTTGACTCGACCAAAACCCATGGAAAACCTCCGCCATCCCATAAAATAGAGTAAAATCACACAAAATCTGCGGGAAAACCCTATCAAAAATTGAAAACTCTAATCGTTGAAAGGATAGTTTGATTGACAGTCGCAATGACGGATTCACAAATGCATTGGCAGGTTAGTTCACTAGACAGCCGCAAGGGCAGGCCACAAACAGACTACGGGTTCCACAACAAAATAAATCTATTGGCGATCGGAAACTCTAAAACCAAAATGTCGGAGCTTCAACCCTAAGCACATCCGCAGTGTCGGTGATGCAAGCCTAAGCGCTGTTGCGGTCATGTATCAGAGATTGGAGAGAATACCTACTAAACACATCAGCACCAATGGGCGGAAGGACTAACCCCAATACTCTTTGTAGTTTTGGTGATATAAAGCACTAAACGCTGACGGTATCATGTATCAGAGATCGGAAATACTAACCAATAATGCGACGGAAGGTCAAAACACTAAACATCGAAGAGATAGTTTGATCGACAGCCGCAACGATGGATAACAAACTGACTGTGGGTTCCGCGGATCACAAAATCGTTCGCGATCAGGATTTCTAATCACTATGTATCAGTGATTCAAACTTCAATGCTGTCGTAGTGTCGGCAATGCAAAGGACAAGCCCTTCGATCAAATTCAAACATCGGTCCGATAGCGATAAAATAAAAATCATCGGTAGTAAAAGGTTTAACAATAAAACAAACAGGAGGTAAAGCGCATCGGATCAGAGAAAATAAGAACTGTTCGTTTTTTCCCTCCTGAAACGTCGACAGCATAGAGAACTAATGCCCTGACTCAACTTCAATTGACTTCCGACAACGATCGAAAAATTAAGAAAAAAACATTAAGTGTTCGAAAGCCTTATGGTTGGGCAGCGGTAATATCAGTTCGTTTAACCTCCAAAATAGCGGGAAAAAATAGTCAATTAGTCATCCGATGTCCACATCAAAAAAATCCCAAATTTATAGCAGAGGAAAAACAGAGTTCAGGAATCCAAACAATCCTAGGCTAGATAAAATTGAAAGGAGGGTCCAAAATTTTAGAAAATTTGGGAAAAAGGTTGCAGCTGCAACATAGGTATAATCATCATAAACTAGTTCACTGTCTAAAGTTCTCAGGTATAAAATATTAGATCTTTGATTATCACTAGTTTCTTCAAAGATTTCAGAAATGAAGAATCTAAATCAAGGTTGAGTGACCATGCTTACCTTTCCTTTCATCATCCAAAAAAGAAAATACATGATCTTGAACATTATAATCCTGGAAACATTGTTGAAGCCATATGTTTTTATCAGTCAACTCCAAAAAATCTATGTGATTTTTTATAGACTCAAATCTATGTACTTCATTAGTGATATTTTTTATTTTTCTCATTAACTCAAAAGAAGCAAAGCACAAGGTTTAAGAATGGCCTCCAGTAGGGTCATTACTTTCTCCATTTACAATTGTGAAATCATGATATGTAGGTTGAAGGTTGTCATTAATTTTATGATTAAAAAACTACAAGTAGTTGCTTTATAATATCAACATCATAATTATATTCAAACTCATCATAGACAGACAAATCAAAAACCTTTGAATATACACAACAAGGAGATTTGAAACAACAATTGGTGAGTCAAAGATCTTATTGTAATCTATTGTGATACTATCCTCATAATGAAATGAATCTAGTTTCAAATTAGCTTATTTTTGTCCATGCTCACTCTCAACTGTGTTTGTCACCCATCCCTCATCCTCAACTTGATCTTAAATGTTTCCAAATGCTCTGAGATTTTGCTCAACCTCTTGGGAATCAATAAATATTTGCTGCAAAGTGACACTCCTCTCCAAGAGAAGAAGAAATAAGTATGGATGGAAAGTTGGTGCATAGTATAGCTTGGCAGTACCTTCAAGTTATTGAATATATTTAGGAATTTTATAATAAAAAATCACAAAAATCGTACTGAAACTTAAGATGGTTTCATCTTTCATTCTCCTCATGGAATAAAAATATGAAAGTATTAAATCCCACATAATCTTCTCACCCCAAAATCTCAAAAAGGATTCTCTTAGTTCATCCCATGAACTAATAGACTCAGGCTACAAATTCCTAAACCATATTTTGGCATCACCTTGTATGGACTGAGAAAAGGTCCTTATAGACACATCATCATTCTCAATCTCAAAAAGGTCTATAAAATACTCAAAGACCTAATCATGTTTTTCAACTATGAGATTCCTCCATCAAACACAGGGAGTTACTTATAATGCTTGAGAGGAAAGTGATGGGGTAATTTCAAAGGTCTATATCTCCCTTGAAACTTGAAGGGTACATGATTATGTACAGGAATTATAACATTAGCCTTGATCTCATGTGTCTTGCAAGACTGATCATGGACCTTATATGGTTCAGACGAAGGATCTTGATCACAATTAGTTAAAAAAAAAGGTATATCTACAATTTTTAAGGAAGGATATACAAGTGTAGATTCATGGTCTTCATTTGAATGCAAAAAGTAAATAAAGATTCTATTGAAAATATAAGGAAAGGACACGAAGATATTGATAACAGAAATAATTACTTCTTAAAGAAAACCCAATATTAAGTACCTCATTTTTCCATATTGTCCTTCCATATTTATGTCAAATGAGCTCATCCTCCAGTGGACTCTATAAATTTGATTAAAACATGAGTAGAATCGCCAGGTGAAAGGTAAATAACCTTCTTATTCCTGACTACTATTCACTTTCAACAATCAGCTCTGAATCATGTCATTCTTTCTTAGGGAATATTTCAGTTTTGTCCTCGCCAATGACACCAAGATTTTATCGCTCAGATTTTCCTCCAGCCATGAGAGGAAACTCTTGAGGTAACCTGATGCAAACGAGAACCCCAAACAACCATTATCCCATCCACTTCCCCAAGATTTATCTTTCTCTACATTTAGAAAACTATAAATTTGGCTTCTTGTCCAAATATTTCTTCTCCCGCAACTCTATTGCGCAGCTTTGCTTCTGCAGTTTCAATTCCACAAGATAGGTTTCCGCAAGCTCCTTTCCACAACATATTTTTTGCAACTTTGTTTCCACATTTGCGGATTGCAGATTGCAGAAATTCCCAAATTCCAAATTTGACTTCTGCAATTATGCGGTTGCAACACTCCTTTCCACAATCGGATTATGGATCCAACTTTTCCAAAAGTTGAACATTCGCAATTTCCCTCTCACAATTCCTTTTTCGCAACTCTTTACAACCGTTGATTTCATGCGGCTTCCTTCCTGACCGTTGATCTGAGATCGGATGTGGATCTCATCTTATCTTTGCAGATCCTTTATCTTTCTTACACCTTTATCTTGCAGGATTTTATCGTGTCTGTCGATATTCCTCTAAGATCATTCCCCAACATCTTATCTTTCTCAAGGCGACTAGTTATTATTTTACTTACGCATATGTGGAATCGATTTTCTTCAATCAATCAAGCCATGCACAAGCTTGGATCTTCATTTTCCTCGATCCTTCAATGACCAAATTTGGTTCCTTGACCCAAAACAGGGTTAATACATGCACGCATTCATTTATAAAATCCTCAAAGGATCATTCATCTAACTCCTTCGATGGATCATATCATTGATCCATCGATCTCTGCTTCTCCCGCTTTTAGAAACCCTAAAATCATATACAAGATTTTCACATATGGATAGAGAATTTATTCAAACATTTAGTTCACGAATTTATACATTCAGACTAAATTCATTCACGCATACAGAGATATGTTGAATAGGATTTTCCTTCATTTAAACAAGGAAATTATACATTCAATTTGTCTCAGAACATGCGTTATGATCTCCTAAGGCCTGATATATATTTAATTCGCCTTCCATGACTCCTACAAGCGCTACTAACCTCTACCTATCCTCTGTATCTACCTCTTTTCCCTGTTTCTTCTCTCCCCCCTATACTATTCCTCATAGGCTTACATATACAACAATATTCATGAACCATTATGGTTCAGATCCACACAATCTGCTAACAAATCCTGATTACAATAAGCCTTAAACCTTATCCTATGCATCGCTTCCCTAATTGATGGATTTGGTACATGATTCATCATCCACCTAGTGACTCACTCAACTGAATTACCATAATCTAGAATCAAATAAACATATTTTATTTACAATGTGATGGTTCGAAGACCATCAATTCATATTTTGAAGACCCTTTCTAGGCCTGATCCAACATTGAGCTTGGAATTTGAAATGGAGAGCAGGATGCTCCTGCATCAAACTCCCTAGAAGAAAGAAATATGACCTCCTAGTGATAACCTTCTATCTTTAGTATTCCTGGATCCCAAACTTTATTTTGTAGCAGATCATCCATCTTATTATGTAGGTTTGTCTTTGTCATCTTTAGTTCTCCTGGTTTCCAAATTTTATGTTGCAATGATCCACTAGCTTTGCTTCTTCCATCTCCTTTTGTCATTTGTCTTCTCCTTCTGCTTTGCTTCTTTTCTCTACTGATGAAAATATTCATTCTTTCCTCATGCCTTCTTTAAGACATCTTCACCATCAACAACCTTAATTCTTCAATCTCCATGTCCAGTCTATCCTTTGGCTGGTACACCTGCATCTTCTTTTCTTGAAACTATTGATGTCCTCTTGACTCTCTACTGCTATCCACTAAATTATAAAATAATTCAGTGCTTTTATTTATTGTATTCTCTCTTCCAATGTTGTCATCAAAAATTAAGAATTCATGTTTATCAACCCTTGGATTGATCAACCAATCTTCTAACATTTCTAACTCTTCATCATAATTTCTGAAGTTAGAAAACTTTTCCTTGTCTTCATTAACCAACTCCACAATGATAATTTCTTTGAGGTACTGATCATACTCTTGAGACACTATAGTCCCTTCATGTGTCATGACAAATTTCTTACCTGGATCATTAGTAACACCACTATCAAAATATGCAAGTGTTCTCTTTTGTTTATCTCCATGAGACCATGTCATATCATCCTTCAATCCCAGAACAAACTTCTGTCTTTGGTCCATGTCAAGAATACATGGATACTCTCCTTCTTATTATTTTACCTCTGGGACAACCTCACAAGGTGCATCGCATGTTATTCCTGCAGATATACACAATTCATTAATTTCAAAAATATTGAAATTTTTATCTCCCATTGACTTTCTTATTAGCATATTCTCTTGCTGATCTGAACTCTCCCAAGAGTTCATGAGGATTTTAGTTAGTCCTTCTTCTGCACCATATTCTTGTAAGATGATTTTATGTTCTTCTTCACAACAATGAATATATTCTTCTGTCAATGGTCCAATTTTTTTTTCCTTTTTTTCTCAAAGCATCCATCCTATGCTTCACAACCTACATAGACACATATTTTAAGTGTTCTTCAATACATGCAGTCATACACCAATAATCAGTTTAAAAAACATGAGACTCTGAAGTCTCTGTTGATATTTCCTTTGGCATCCCCCTATTGTGTTGGTCTGAACACAACATCAATATGTCACCATAACCTATTTCTCCAATAGTCTGAGCTATAGGATGCATACCATCTTCATATGGTATCCTCTCATCTTCTATTACAATATAATTATGTTCTGCTATCATGCTTTTGGAAAGCACATCTTCTTTTTCTTTAGACTTCATGATAGTCCAAGGTGACTGTTCAACTTTTTCCTTCATCAAAATTCAATTATGATTCTTCCCTATATAAATGTCTTTGCACATTTCTTTTTCTTCCTTAATCTTCAGATCTTCAATTGACTATGTTCCTCCATAAAGAAACTCACTAATGAGTTCTTTCTGCTGCAATACTTCATACCTTTCTTCATTTGAGAGAATTTATTCATCATATATGACTTCCTCAAATTTTAAGACAGTTTCAAAAGACTATCCATCATCTGCAACAAAACATGTAATCACAAACAAATCATCAGTATAAAAAACATAAGACCCTTTGGTCTCATTTGACCTCACAGTCATCTCCTCCATAAGTTTATCTATACTCTTTACAAAATTCATGAGACTCTCAGTTGGCCTCTCTTTTTTTGCTTGATCATCCTCTCCAAGCAAAGGACCCTGTTCAAGTTCACAATATGAAACCACTATCTTAGATTTAACTTCTTTGAGTTCCTTCTTCAATCCAGCAAACATATTTTTCTGCAGCTTCACCTGTAGTGAATGCCATATTATCTCCCTTTTCATGACCCAACCATACCTCTAGTTTTCTTCTTCAGCAGCTTGCATATGCTTCTCAAAGCACAAAATGTCTTTTGCTAACTCTAACAATTCTCCACTACATCCTTCTTGTATTTCTTTCTTCTTTCTTCTGTTGCGGATTTTCTTTGAACCCATGCAATTACCTTCAGTAGTCATTTTTTCTGTCTCCTTCTCTGCTTTTGTTAACTTCATCCTATTCCCTTATGGACTATAACTAAGCCTTCACCTTCCACAAGTCTCCATACTTGTCTGCTATAGCTCAACAAGATAGCTCTCCTTGAGCTTGTCCTTTTGTTATCTCTTGTTCTTCTCCTCTAGAAACTTTTGAGCATCTCCTTTGCTATTCTGTTTGGCTTGTACAAGTCCACTTCTATTTTGAGAACATGCACTAGTCCTCTCTTTTCCAACCTTTTTTGGATTTATGGGTTCTTCCACTGCTTCCTCTTTCCTCTAAGAGTTCACAAACTCTTCTTCATCAGGAACATAAGTGTCCTATGTACAACTCCACTTCCTTTAGTCTATTGTAACCTGTTAAATCCTTCCAAGGATTCTTCTGCACTCTCCTGTGGCTAATATAAATTTAAACCACACACTCTTTGTTTTCAAGTCTTTTCCCACAGTTAATTATAATCATAACAAAAACAAAAATATCATTACCTCATTCCAAGAGCTAGTTGTGCTATGATACCAATATGATGCAAACAGGAACCCAAAACAACCATTATCCCATCTGTTTCCCCATGATTTAGCTTGCTCTACATTTAGAAAACTTTAAATTTGGATTCTTGTCCAAATATTTCTTCTCCCGCAACTCTATTGCGCAGCTCTGCTTCCGCAAGTTCAATTCCACAAGACAGCTTTCTGCAAGCTCCTTTCCGCAACTCTGTTTCTGCATTTGCAGATTGCGGATTGTGGAAATTCCCAAATTCCAAATTTGACTTCTGCAATTATGCGGCCGCAACACTCCTTTCCGTAATCAGATTGCGGATTGCGTATCCAACTTTTCCAGAAGTTGAACTTCTGCAATTTCCCTCCCACAATTCCTTTTCTGCAACTCTTTACAACCGTTGATTTCATGCGGTTTCCTTCCTAACCGTTGATCTAATATCGGATGTAGATCTCATATTATCTTTGTGGATCCTTTATCTTTCTTACACCTTTCTCTTGATGGATTTGATCATGACCATTGATCTTCCTCTAAGATAATTCCCCAGCGTCTGATCAAGGTGACTAGTTAATATTTTACTCACGCATATGCGGAATCAATTTTCTTCAATCAATCAAGCCACACACAGGATTGGATCTTCATATTCCTTGATCCCTCAATGATCGATTTTGACTCATTGAAATGCAACAGGGTTAATACATGCACGCATTCATTTATAAAATCCTCAAAAGATCATTCATCTAACTCCTTTGATGGATCAGATCATCGATCCATCGATATCTGCTTCTCCCACTTTTAGAAACCCTGAAATCATATATAGGATTTTCACATATGGATAGAGAATTTATCCAAACATTTAGTTCACAAATTTAAACATTCATACTGAATTCATTTACACATATAGAGATATGCCAAATAGGATTTTCCTTCATTTACACAAGGAAATTATACATTCAATTTGTCTTAGAACCTGCGTTTTGATCTCCTAAGGCTTGATATATCTTTAATTTTCCTTCCATGACTCCTACAGGACCTACTGACCTCTATCTATCCTATGTATCTCTCTTTTTCCTTGTCTCTTCTCTCTTCCCTTTACTATGCCTCGTAGGATTACATATATACACAATAAGATTCATGAACCATTCTGGTTCAGATCCACATAATCTGCTAACAAATCATGATTACAATAAAACTTAAATCTTATCCTATGAATCGTTGCCCTAATCGAGGGATTTGGTACATGATTATTCAATTGACTCATCATACACCTAGTGACTCACTCAACTGACTCACCATCATCTAGAATCAAATAAACATATGATATTTACAATGTGATGGTTCGAGGACCATCAATTCATATTTTGAAGACCCTTTCTAGGCCTGATCCAACATTGAGCTTGGAATTTGAAATGGAGAGTAGGATGCTCCTGCATCGTAACCACAAACCTACTTTAGGTTGGAATCTGACCATTACAACTAGAGATGGATCTCTTATAATTTTAATGACTTAAGGATATTTCAAACAAGGGTTAAAATATGAAAACAAAAGCCATATATGTAAGTGATGATAATTTATTTTTTATATTTATGGTTTATATATTCAAAGAAGGACCATTGGGCATGGAGTCATAAGAATAGAGAGTTTTTTCAAGTTTTAGAGGAAATCATAAAGTCTTTTATAGAGGCAAGGTAAGTGTCATTTCATAGACAATATTAATAGTTGCAGGGTGGTAGCCAAATGAAAGAAACAATCCATTAATGTTTAGCACCAAACAAAGATGATTTCAACACTAACTTTAGAATAAAAAGGTATTCAATATTCAAGTCTTATGAACTAGAGAATAAAACATGAATTCTGATTCATATACTTTCATTTAAATATGTAGAAGAATAACAAAATGAAATGTAAACAAAGAAAAAAACATTTCACATAAGGAGAAGTTACAAACTGCAAATTGACAACACTTGAATCTGTGCTCTTCTTCATTACTTTGGCTCCAAAATCTTTTTTAATCTCAATATTTACATCCACAATAGTATTTTTTTCTCTCTCAGGTATCATCCATTTGATAGTATTCCTTATCATCATCATATATATATATATTATAACCTAATCTCAAGACTCGAGATTTATATTTTTTTCTCCAAAATAGTAAACACTTACAAAGATGATGACACATGCAAACTAATTTCTAAGATTTAGGAAGTAGTTTACAAAAAAATGGTAACATGTGTAAATTTTCCTATTTTTTTAGTATTTTGTTTATAATAATAAAGGAGGGGATAACATATCATCCCCAAGTCAAAATGATGAGGTGGATCATCAACTGATAACTAGGCATTTTCTTAGAAAAATAAATCTCGCGAAATTATGAAAAATAGAGCTCAAATATCCCAAACCATGACACCCGGGTAAAATATGAGAGAGGTTTTTGTAGATGAAATATTTCTTGAGAAAAAAATCTTTCAATTTGTTAATATCAATCACCATCCACTTGTAATATGCACCCAAAGTTATTGACTATAAAAGGAAAAATCCTGACTTTTTTGTAAATTTCTAGAATTCTTATAACAAATTGCCTTATTTTTGTACTACAGGAGTTGCAAAAGTTAATGTTTAGAAATTCGGTAGATATTTCTCTCTTTTTTTTATAACATGAGCACTGTAAAATCTTATGAAACTATGTAAACCATAGAACATCGACTAAACTCCTCCCTTGGATTTGTCGCTTGGTGTTGGGCCTTGACTTGTGGTGTCTAATGAGTGTGGCTTGTGGACTTTAGAGATTTGACAATGGACATAGAGATTGGGCCTCGAGGCCAATAATTTTCTATAAAATGTAATTCACACCCTATGATGAACACGATAGAAAAATTAGGTCAATAAACCAATTTTTGTTAGCCAAATTGTAATTTTTTTACAAAAAATTATAAAAAATTTGGCATGTGATAACACCATATTCATGGGATAATTTTATTGTAGCAATCGATAGTGCTATTCAATCCACCTTAAAATTTGATGATTCCATCAAAGGAAATGAGGCAGAAAACCATGAATTCCTTAATTGTGAGAGGTCTTCCCGAAGAGAGAAATTGAAATAAAAATAAGGCTTAAGGTGGGAAATCCAAATCTAAGGGTAGATCTAAATCTCCAAGAATAGTTTTAAGGAAATGTTGGAAATGTAGTAAATTAGCTGGGAACTATATGAAGGATTGTATACCTAAAATTATGAGGGGTATAATTATACCACTTCTATAGAAGCAAAGGCCTCCTAAAAGGAAGGAGGATATGTGTACCTAGCCTCTATAGGTACCCATTCAGATCGTTCTGTACGGTTGATTGACTCAAGTGCATCTTTTCACATGACTCCTCGTAGGGAGTGGTTTTATAAATATGAACAATACAATGGAGGATATGTTTTCTTAGGAGATGATTCAACAACCAAAATCATTGGACTTGGAGTATTTAAGTTGTAGCTTAAGGATGGAAGGATTAAAACTCTTCTTGGGGTTTTTTACATTTCAATTCTAGCTAGAAAATTGATATCCATAGAAAAGATGGGTGATGTAGGTGTGTATAGGTTGTGTTTGAAAAGAAACATGCAAAATGGCTTGAGGATCAATGGTCTTCATGAGGGGAGTTTAGAATGGATATTTGTACAAATAATTGGGAATCACAATTGTCAATGGGTGTAACAGTTATGTTATGCCCGAAAGAAGACACAATCCCTATTGTCTTTGGAGAAAAGACAATTCTATGTTATCAAAGATTGTGGCATATTGGAGAGAAGGGCGTTCAAGCATTATAGGTAAAGGTATGCTTTATTGTGCACTAGACTTTGATTTATGTGAATAATGCGTATATGGAAAACATAATTGGGTAAGATTTGTATATGGTGCTACAAGAAGAAAGGAAATTTTAGATTTAATACATAGTGATGTGTTTGGTCCTATGCCTATTCCATCATTAGGTAGATATATGTATCATGTTTCATTTATAGATGATTTCTCAAGAAACACATGGATTTATTTCCTTTGAAGAAAGCTAAAGTATTTGATAAATTTAAATAATTTAAGCCTCTTGTAGAGTATCATAGATAAAAGAAAATAAAGGTGTTGATGATAGATAATGGTGGGGAGCTCTGTGGGAGTGAATTCGAGGAATTATGTAAGAAGTGCAAAATGGAAAGGAAAATTACTACACCATATGCACCTCAACATAATTTAGTTGCATAAATAATGAAAAAATCACTAATGGATAAGGAAAGGAGCATTCCCAATAGTTCTAAGAGAGGTTAAGGAATCTTGGCAAAGGTAGTTGATACTACATGCTACTTGGTAAATCGATCAACTACATCATCATTGGTTGACAAAACTCCACATGAGGTATGGATTGGTAAGAAACCATCTATTAAAAAGCTCAAAAATCTTGGGTGTGATGCTTATGTACATGTTCCTAAGGAAAAAAACAACTAGCCAGATAATAAATAT
This sequence comes from Pseudotsuga menziesii, assembly GCA_001517045.1. Taxonomy (NCBI): domain Eukaryota; kingdom Viridiplantae; phylum Streptophyta; class Pinopsida; order Pinales; family Pinaceae; genus Pseudotsuga; species Pseudotsuga menziesii. The sequence goes on from LPNX010964018.1 coordinate 86,467, forward strand.
GGAAAATGTATCTCTGTTGGTTATAAAGATGGTGTTGAAAATTTTAAATTTTGGAAGTTAGTAACTAAGAATATTGTTTATAGTCGAGATATTGTTTTTAGATAGGTCAAAGATGTTCCCAAATAGGAAGTCACTCTAATGAAAATTGAACTAGAGAAAATAGAGTTTGAGTTGGAAGATGAAGAATCTAACTCAATAGAAGAAGTTGATTAAGAATAATAAGAAGAAGAAACCCATACCCTAGTTTTAAGGAGAACATATCGAGAAAGAAGGAGACCAAAAAGGTATTTCCCTCCTAATTTTTAGTCTTGTTTTGCTTTATCTATTACTGATGATGATTCTAGAAATGTGAATGAAGTAGTTGATTCAAAGGTTAGTTATCTCTCGAAGAAGGCCATGGTTGAAGAAAATGATGCCTTGGATAAAAACGAAGCTTGGGATCTTGTGGAGTTACTAACTTAAAGAAAACAATTTGGTAGAAAATGGTTGTTTAAGAAGAAGTTGGATGCAAAAGGTAAAGTGGAGAAGTACAAATCCTTCTTAATATAAAAGGGACATTCCCAAGTAGAGGGAAATAAATTTGGTAAAAAATTCTCAAGTTACTAAATTAAATTGTATCTAATTCCTTCTTTCTATTGCTACTACTTTTTTTCTTGAAATAGAGCATATGTATGTGAAGACAACATTCCTACATGGATATCTTGAAGAAGAAATATGCATGAAGCAACCAAAAGGTTTTATAGTAAAGGGAAGGAAATAACTAGTCTGCAAGCTAAACAATCCCATTTATGGTCTAAAGCAATAGCCAAGGATGTGGTACCAAAGCTTGGATTGGGGTTTGTGAGAGGAAAGGTTGATCATTGTGTATATTCCAAGTAGGTTGGTGATCATTTTATTAATATGGTATGTTAGTTTTTCAACATTTAAGCTAGCATTATGTTAGGATATTTTCACTGAGAGAATAACAAGCACAACAATAACATAAGCACATCACAAGAGACAAGATACACAAAGCTTTTAGGAGGGGAAACCATAAATGGAGAAAACCCCTCAACTTCCTCTAAGATAGTATCACCAC
>LPNX010964018.1:87791-109913 GCA_001517045.1 Pseudotsuga menziesii
TCTGCATTAACTAGAGCATATTCATCTTTGATTCATCTTCATCTTCAAGTCATCTTCGTCTTCAAGTCATCTGGGTCTGGATCATCTCTCGATCTGGATCATCATAAAATGGCATCACTGGATCTAGATCATCACTCGATCTGGATCAACATCACTAGACTGGATCTGGATCATCACTCGATCTGGATCATCTTTCTAGACAAGAACTGGATCATCTCTTGATCTGGATCATCACTGCTGGATCTGGATCATCACTCGATCTGGATCTCTCGGAGTCATCATAACTGGATCTGGATCATAGCTCGATCTGGATCTCCACTGGTCATCATCAAGTGTGTACTATCTCGTCATAGGAATTTCTACAGAGCCAGCCCTATTTCATGCTGGTTGTAGGCCTACTTTCATGTAAGTCTTCGCCCAGCACTTACATCTGAACTGCTCGTCAGAAAGGAACGCCCAGCACTTACATCTGATCATGTAGTAAACTACAATCACATCAGAAAGGCCCAGCACTCACATTCACTAGTATGATAGGACACATCTACTATCATCTGTGAAATGGCTCTGCACTTATATCTGACCTACTCGTCAGAAAGGCACAATCCCATCCAGGAGAACACATCCCAACACTGATGGGAGACTCCTATCCAGACAGGAACACATCCTATCACCGTGATAAGAGATTTCTGCACTTACATCTGACCTCCTCGTCAGAAAGGCACAATCCCATCCAGGGGAACACATCCCCACACTGATGGAAGACTCCTATCCAGACAGGAACACATCCTATCACTGTGATAAGAGATTTCTGCACTTACATCTGACCTCCTCATCAGAAAGGCACAATCCCATCCAGGGGAACACATCCCCACACTGATGGAAGACTCTCACCCACAATGAGGAGAGATTTCTGCACTTATATCTGACATGGAAGGAACTAAATCCTTTAGCCATGAATATAATGGCACTGCCCTTACATCTGACCTGCTCGTCAGAATGGCACAATCCCATCCAATGATAGAAGACTCTCACCCACAATGAGGAGAGATTTTTGCACTTATATCTGACATGGAAGGAACTAAATCCTTTAGCCATGAACAGAATGGCTCTGCCCTTACATCTGACCTGCTCGTCAGAATGGCACAATCCCACCCAATGATGGAAGACTCTCACCCACAATGAGGAGAGATTTCTGCACTTATATCTGACATGGAAGGAACTAAATCCTTTAGCCATGAACAGAATGGCATAGCCCTTACATCTGACCTACTCGTTAGAATGGCTCTCAATCTCAGCACTCATATCTGACATGGAAGGAACTGAATCCTCTCACCATGATAGAATGGTTCAGCCCTTACATCTGACCTCCTCGTCAGAATGGCTCTCAATCTTAGCACTCATATCTGACATGGAAGGAACTGAATCCTCTCACCATGACAGAATGGCTCAACCCTTACATCTGACCTCCTCGTCAGAATGGCTTTGGGACACATCACTGTCTCTAGGAGGAAGCCTCGATCTAGAGAACACCAAGTCTCTCTCTAAAGTACTCAAACTTCAGCCTAGCCAATGGCTTCGTCAATACATCAGCTATCTGTTCCTCCGTCGCAACATACAGGAGCTTCACTACTCCTCTCTGCACCATATCCCTGATATAGTGATATTTGATCTCAATATGCTTCGACCTGTCATGGAACACTGGATTCTCTGACAACTTCACGTAACTCTGGTTGTCACAATGTATACAAGTATCATCTAACTAGAGATCAAATATATCAGACAGTAGCTTCCATAGCCACACAGCCTCACAACTAGCTGAACAAGCTGCGACATACTCTGCTTCAGCTGTACTCAGTGCCACACAGGATTGCTTCCTGCTAAACCAAGAGATCACACCTGATCCCATACTGAAGCAACCTCCTGAAGTACTCTTCCTGTCTATGGCACTGCCTACCCAATCTGAATCAACATAACCCTCCAGGTTAATCTTTTGATTCACATCGTACTTGAGCCCATAATAAACTGTACCCCTGCATGCTTTGCAACCATCAGGTGAACATGTCTCAATGTGTTCACAGCAAAGCAAATATTTGGTCTCAGGTACATCAAGGACCCAATCATCTGATGATACATCGTAGTATCAACCTTCTCTGAAGAAGCATCACTCAATAGCTTCATGTTCGATGCCATAGGTGTGGTCATGCAGTCCATCATCCTGAACCTCTTCAGGATCTCTACTGCATACTTCCCTCATCCAAGGAAGTTTCCATCTGTACTCTGCCACACCTCCATACCTAGAACAATAGTGCATCGACACATAACAGGAGCATCACTGGTCTTTCGCCTTCAACCTTGAAGCAAAGTTTGGAATCCACTTTACTCTCAGTAAAGCCTAGAGTCATCAGTAATCTTCCCATCCTGTCGTACCATGTCGAACCTCAAGATATTCTGTAGTCACTCCCTCTGAAGCGAAGCATCATACTCCCTCTGTCTTCTATGCTCTATGCACTGAAAACATTCTGTACCAGAGTGACAAGTAGCTTCCTATGCTACTAATATTCTATGTGACCATCTAGTGTATAGACTTCCTTGACATCATTCTTCTTGAACTGGTCTTCCCTTTCTTCTTGGTGGCTGGAAGGTTCTGCATCAATGATGTCATTGCACTTGTCATATTATTCTTCATTTTGAAATGTCATCACTTGTTCTTTGGAACAAGTTTCGTCCTTCTTTGCTTGCAGACGATTATGTATGCGATCTTTCCTACAAGTCAAATGCATTTGTATGGTTAGAACATTTCATATGGAATATTCATACTAGCAAATACTTATGCATAAATATATGATCATGCAACTACTTTAGCCAATACAACATTCATCCATTTCTCACTGAAACTTTCTAGATGCCTTCCATCTCTACCAGGACAACATTGAGATTATGCACTAGTCCAATATGTCAGCAAAGAGGTTTCATTCTAGATAAGTAGCAATGGAGAATTTGTATAGCACCATGAGCTACTTACCCATCACATGCATATTAGTAGTATACTATCATTAATACAAACATCCTATCATGCATAATACATCAACTGAATATAAACAAATGCATAACAAAATAATATCATGAAATGACAATTGAATACTTATCTTTATTTGTTTCGAGGGTAGACTCCTTCTTGAGCCTTCAGCTTCATCGTCTTCTTCATTCATAGTCGCATCGTTTCTTATCCAAATGCTAAGGTGGATAAGAATTTCTTCAAGAGTTGATTTATTCATATTCCTCATTGCTTGAGGGATCTTCTTTTCTTGATCTTCAATTGCTCCCATCTTCTCTTCTCTTCTTATGATTCAAGCTTCTTCTTCTTCCCAAAGTTTGCTGAAAATAATCACTTCCTTCTGGAACACATTCCTTGAATGAATGAATTCCATGATCCTGGGAGGCCATTCAAGGTGGCCATCATCACTTCCGCATTCTTCACTTTTTATTTTACCGCTTCAAGTTGTTCTTTGATTTGAGAGACTCTTATGACTGCATGGTCTCTGCATTCTGGATCTTCACATTCTTCAACTGGTTTCTTTAGGTCATATTCTGACTTTGTTCTTCCCTTCAAATAGCTTGAAATTTAGGAAGACCTTCAACAACATTACTTGCAATAGGTAGTGCTCTGTAATGCACATGTGCAAGCCTTCTATGCCAAAGCTCATTTGGCTCTACATGGATCAAGGCTTGTTTTGGATGGCCATTCAATTCATACAAGCCTCCTTCTTGTTCTCCAATCAGTACCGCATCATCGATAGTCTTTCCTTTTGGCCACATGATGATTTGACCATCTATGAATGCAACCTGCATTCCAGAGTCTAGCTTGTATGAAGATTCCTCACTACCTTTTATTGGATATTGGTAGTCATCTACAAGTTTCACCTTGTGAGGTGATTCATGTTTTGATAGTCTTACAAAGGATTCCTTGAATTCCATCATATGTTTGAAAGCCCCACTGTCTATAAGCCAATCATCATTTCCATGAGTAATGTTACCTATGAGAGCTGATATTAGAACATATTCATCCTCGCTTGAAGAATCTTCACTTTCATATCTGGATCTCTTTCTGGATGGTTCATCATCCTCTGCAACATGAGCATTATGTCTTCTTTGGCCTCGTCTCCCTCTGAAACTGGAACCTCCATCCTCATGTAGGTGTCCAATCCATTTTCTTCAGAGAGATCATATACTTCCAGGTTTGGAAGTTGTCAACTTCCGCAAGCTTTTAACTAAGCTGATGTGATATATCATATTGAAATGAGAACCTCAAATGGAAATAGCAAAGGATTAGATCTTACCGATTTGAGGTGTCCGTCCTTGTCCCGGAGTTCGTTGATCTAGGGTTTGTCATAGAAACCCTAATTTTCAAAACTTGGAATCTTTCAGATCTAATTGGATGAACAGATAGATCTCTTCAAATGGAGCTGTCCAATGTACTCCTTTTCTGAAAACAATGAAGGGAAACTCCCGGAACAGGAAGCCCTAATTTTCTGATTTCTTCTGCAGAAATTCCTGTTACTGTTTCTGTGATATCTCTGAAATTAATGATCCTCTGTGTCTGAAATTTCTCACTGAGGTAACCTCACATGTACCTGATGCAACACCACATGTTTCATCAGAATTGGTTTCACCATTTGGGATTTATGATCCTTTTCCCAAGGTGACCTGTTACTGGACTGTTCAGAACAGTGAAGTTGTACGGCATGCCACGTGTCACTGGTTCATCTTATGAGTCTGACCTTCATACTACAGAAATTAAAGTCCGTTCCCTTTCTGTAACATCTTTAGGAATTCCATTTGGACCTCTGTAGCCCAAGATATTGCAGATCTCCCCAGGTGTCCTGTTTATGGATGATTTCGGGAAGAGGATGGAACCCTAACTTGGAGAGATCATATCTCCCAGAATATAGCGAATCAGAGGCAGAACTTTGGACACAGTGGTCATCCAGATTTTGTCTTCGGCCAATGAAATTTTCAGCGTTTGAGACTTCGCCAATATTGGAATATAGCGAATGTACCAAAACTTAGCAGTTTTAGTATTTAGGGTTTCTCCTAGCTAGGGGTCAAACTAGGGTTTGACTTTCCCGGAGATTTACCCAACCAAATTTCTTGATCCAGGTTTCTAAATTTCGGTTTTGATGAGGAAAACAATCCTATGCTGGTCTCACCCAAAAATTCCTCTTCTGTAGAAAGCCCTAATTTCCACATCAAAACTGAAAATGATTGAAATTGAATTCCGCATCGACAGAAAGATGCACCCTTCAATGGAGAGTCATCCTAGCATACTTTTGCTGAAAATATGTGGAGGAAGATCCAAAAAATAGGAAGCCCTAGTTTCTGTAGCTGCACAATGTCTTCTTCTCAAGTTAGCTCTGATCCCATGTTAGTTTTTCAACATTTAAGCTAGCATTATGTTAGGATCTTTTCACTGAGAGAATAACAAGCACATCAATAACATAAGCATTTCACAAGAGACAAGAGACACAAAGATTTTAGGAGGGGAAACCATAAATGGAGAAAACCCCTCAACTTCCTCTAAGATAGTATCACCACAAGATGTGATCCCAAAACAGTAAGATGACCTCCCAACACAACAGCAGCCTTCTGTCTTCTGTCAAGCCAAAGTATTTCCTTCTCCAAGGGTGCGCCACACTTGAGAGAGAAAGTGATGTAATTCACAAGTGATAAATAGAGAGACTCTCACTCTCTATTTATATTCTTCCGTTGACTTGAAGTGCACTCAACCATGTAGGCTTAACTTATAATTAATTACTTGAGCCTACACCTTAATTAGTGTATAATAACCCAAGTGCCCCTAAACTGTGGGGACTTACCTAATGACTTGATATGACTTGTTTACATTATTAATCCTCCCGATCGGAACATCGGGGCATGACCACATGACTCAAATACATAATAGAAACATCCTGGAATAAACATCGGGTTACAATACATAAGATACATAGAAGAATACATTCCGAAGTTACATATACATCAACATGGTATTGTATGTTGATGACATGTTACTAATCGAAAACAACATGATTGTCATAATGGATGTGAAATCACAACTATCTACAATTTTGACATGAAGGATATTGGTGCTACTAACTTCATACTAGGAATTTAGATTAAAAGTGATTGTGCAAACATGAAACTATGGTTGAATTGGAAAGTAATCTAGACAAGGACCCTATTCCTATAGGTGTAAAGTTATCTATATATTAGTGCCCCAAGACACACGAAGAGGAAGACTCCATGTCACGAGTTCCATATCCCAGTGTGGTTGGTAGTTTGTAACATACCCAACCTTGGAACACAACACCAAGGTCAAGTATACAGGATTCCTAGCAAGGAGAAGGATGCATATAAGGTAATCACATTGGAATAATTCTATATAATATCAAGAAAAAATGGAACTCTTCTCTTTCGATGCAACCTAGTTCCCCATTCTATTGCAATGTAGTGTAATGACACATGAGTACATTCTGAATAGAACCTCTTCAAATGTTTACTAACTATCATCAAAATTATGGGACACTTCCCGTCACCATTTAAACAACTAAATAAATAAGATTCACATTCCTTCACAGAACTCCATTACAACAGTAAAAGATCAACATTTCAACATTATATGGAGGCAAAAATAAAACACTTAATCATAATAGATCGGTTGTAATCATTTCATATTTTAATCCCATGTTGGATATGATCTGGTACAACCATACACATAAATATGGTCTTCCCTAAATATCGTTATTTCTAATGAACATAATTGTTACGGAGAAAAATTCCTATGGCTTGGGGTGGACCACAACAGACATTATGACACCAGAAATAAATCCATTTCCAATATAATAAATATCTAAACAAAACTAACACTAAGGGATGAGATGTGTACTTTATTCTAGATGTTCGTAGAAGATACCCGTTGATATTTCAATCACAATTGTAACTACATTCCATTCTCAACAATAACGAAATACACAAGTGTGATAGATATTAAGTGTTAGAATCAAATCTAGCATATACAAATCCAATGTAGAATCAAAGTAACTACATCCATGGATACAAATATTCATAGTTACACATGTAATGGACGAGAAATGGATATTTCTATTAAATCTAAACAAAGACACAAATGACAACCTCTGTCAACACCTTGTCGATATCGAGAAATCGATTCATCTACATGGGCATCCACCAATTCAATCTTCCATATCAAGGCAAGCTCACGAGACAAAGGTAAGCTTGGGAAAGAGCACCAATGGCTGCTCCAAGGACAAAGGGATGCAGACTCAAGTATGCAAGAATGGGGCACAATTACACTATAGTCTCTTTTCTCTCACAAGTCCTCCTCCTTTAATTCTTCCAAGTAGCTCAATATATAGCCCCTTAATGAAAAGTGAAGGGTCGAGTCAGATCATTTCTAGGCATATGGAATACTTATTCGTTACTTGATGAGGGGAAAATCCAAATATTTATTTTTTTAGAATATTTCTCGATGTACATGGGTCATAGTGGAGAAATATACATGTATACGTGGGCTGTAAGTTGGTGACCCACATATACCCATAAAAATGACTTTTTCAAGAGTTTTTTTGGAGCATCAAAGTAATACTAAGCAAAAGAAGTACAAGGAATCTGCATAGCGACATGGATAGGCCATAAAAAACATGATATACCAAGCTTGGAAAAATAAGCTATAAAAATAATCCCATAATCCATCTAGTTTTTAACACCACAGTAAATCAACATCCATGTTTTCTTTATGGTAGAAATAAACTCTATCGTATATCAATTATAATGCATAAAATTTACTAGCCATAAATCCCATGCAAGATCTGTTCTGGAAAAACCATATACATTGTCATGTCCCCATGCCTCCGACCGGCAAGGAGGACGCGACTACAAGATTCAAACACACGGGCTAAGAACCCCATGAACAAATGCATACACAAAATGGTTGAAACAGAATGCTGAAGGAAACTAGGTTGAAGTAAAAACATGCACTTATGCACTCATCTATTAGACACAGCGGAAATGTCATACATTCAAACAAGCATTCATCATACATAGTGGAAACCAACATCATTCAGTCATGGATGCATTCAACATGTTCATCATTTCATTAATAGAAATTAAGGTTGCAGAAGTATAATTGGACAAGATCACTTATCTTATGAATAAGTCGATCCGCAACCAGCTACGTCGCTGCAACGTTCCACCCAACCATAGGCCAGTGAGCTCCTTAATCTCTCAGCAACGCTGCCACCCCCGAGATGGGCATGATTCTCCAAGGAATAAGGGAACAATAGGCTTACACGTAGCCAAGGACACACAAAACACACAGCCAAGCCAACAGAGTTGGGTTTATCAGGCCATTAGGGAGTTGGAGAAGGAAAATTGCTAAGCTGGTGAGCTCATTACAGAGCCAAGAACACCTACACCAGAACTAGCCTGACCTCTAAGACACCCAAACACACCCAACACAAGGAATCAGTCCCTTCTCTGCTACACAGTCCCTCAGTCCCTGCATTCCCTTCTAGTGCTATTCAGCGGTGATGGAGAAAAAGGCCAGCCCTCTAGCTCTGTCTATGTGGTTTCCAGCCACCAGGTTTATCAAGCAAATCTAAACCAACATCCCTGCTCCTCTCATAGTCCAAAGACCAACCATTGCACTCAAGCAATTAATTTTAGCTGTCACAGCTTAAACAGGAAAAAGACTTCAAACCATCCACAATAGTCCCCAAACGTAACAGCAAACACAGCTCATGACGTGGAGGAACAAAGGCCCATTTTGCACAACCGAAACTGCTAGGGAAAACGTACGCAGACCATACTGGGGACGAATTTTATAGTCTCCCGAACGGTGCATGAACAACCACAATGCAGAACCCACGAATCAGCCCATGAGTAAAGGATACGGCCTCACTATTCACCAATCCGCAGAAGAAAACTACTGCGTGGGTAAATCCAGCAAAATCCTGTGCGAGAAGATGAAAAATGGGAAAGAATCCCTCTGCGTGAGAATGCACAGCAATGGAGGGGACGCAAATTGCAAGTGCATGAGCGTTTTTACCCAGTCGTGGGGTGAGTGGAAGAATGTCTGCGTGAGTGATGAACAGGAAAATGGTGAGAACCCCCCCAAAATTGGAAGTGCTTGAGCATTTTTTCCATTGTGGAGTCAACCATGGTGGAGTGTGCATGTGGGTGAGGATTGACAGTCCTGCCACCCCACTCCCAAAGACCATAACTACCTCAACCACCAGCAGCCATTCTTAATGAAAGTGGTTGGGATAAAACAAGGTAAGAAGACACATGGATTTTCACCCCATTGGCCAAGGTTTGACAAATTCCCCCACATCCTTATCCTTGGGAAAAATCATGCCCCTTTCGATTTAGTTTCCATGATCGTAGCTGGTCGGGTTCATTTAATTAATTATAGATGCATATTTACATGATGACCAACATAATATATGCCGCATGCCCCGATATACAATCGGTGACAAATTTAAATCCAAAACATAACATGACCGATCAATGGTGGGGCCTTGGCCTTTAGCTCCACACCATGATCATTTACAATATATACATCATATACATCTAATGCAACTGGGTCAAAACTGCTTTCTAGCTGTAGCAGTTGTCTTCTGATACCCTGGGTGACCAGAATACGGAGCTTGATGGATTTCATCCATAACAAATCTGCTCAAATCTGCTACATCTGGAATATAAATTCTACCTTTACAAGTGAGAAGTCCATCTTCTTCCAATTTATATCCCTCATACCTCTTCTCGAGACTTTACTGTTGCAATTTGTCTTTTACTTGCTCATACAATTCATCTCCGGCAACATGATTGGCAATCTACTACCTCAAATCTGATTGGCAAATACTAAGAGATACCACATGCATTTCTTGCATCTTCCTGCTGAGTGCATCAGCTACCTTATTCTCTTTTCCCTTTATGTGCTTGATTTCAAAATCAAACTCACATAAAAACTCCAGCCATCTTGCTTGCCTAGCATTCAGAGTAGGCTGATCAAATAGGTACTTCAGTCCACAATGATCTGTCCTGAGTTCAAATCTCCTGCCCATCAAGTAATGTCTCCACATCTTGAGAGCATGTACTATGGCTGCAAGGTCTAGATCATGAGTTGCATAGTTCTTGTCATGCTCCTTCAACTTTCTTGACTCATAACATATCATGTGGTTGTCTTGCATAAGGACTCCTCCAAGCCCTTGTCCGCATGCATAGGTACACACCACAAAATCTTTCTCTGGATCTGCAATCTTCAATACTGGTGCACTAGTGAGAAGATTCTTCAACCGCTGGAAACTTTCTTCACATCTCGATGTCCATTCGAACTTCATCCCCTTCTTTTGCAAAGAAGTGATAGCATGTGCAACTTTGGAAAATCCCTCAATGAATCTCTTGTAGTATCCTGCAAGTCCCATAAAAGATCTTACATCTGTCACATTTCTTGGAGTAGGACAATTCGTAATGGATTCTATCTTTTCGGGGTCCACAGATATACCCTCCTCTGAGATAATGTGTCCCAAATACTGAATTCTATCTCTATAGAAGTCACACTTGCTCAGTTTTGCATACAACTGATGCTCCCTGAGCAAACTCAATGTCAGTCTCAAATGCTCTTCATGCTCTTCCTCATTCTTAGAGTAAATGAGAATGTCATCAAGGAAAACAAGCACAAACTTGTCCAAATACCTGCTAAAGACACTATTCATGAGGCACATAAATGTAGCTGGTGCATTCGTGAGACCAAACGGTACCACTACAAACTCATAATGCCCATACCTCATCCTGAAGGCTGTCTTATGAATGTCTTCGTCCTTAATTCTCACCTGATGGTAACCAGACCTCAAGTCAATCTTGGAAAATACCCTTGCTCCTCTCATTTGATCAAAGAGGTCATCAATCCTAGGAAAAGGATATTTATTCTTCATGGTAACCTTGTTCAATTGTCTGTAATCAATACACAACCTGAGTGTACCATCTTTCTTCTTTACAAACAGAACCGGTGCTCCCCAAGGAGACACACTCGGTCGGATGTACTTCTTTTCCAGCAACTCTTGCAGTTGCATCTTCAACTCTAGCATCTTTGGTGTACTCATTCTGTAGGGTGCCTTGGACACTGGTGCTGCTCCTAGCACAAGTTCAATTGTGAAGTCAATGTCCCACTTTGGAGGAAGCCCTGGAATCTCATCAGGAAACACATCCCTGAATTCCTGTAACACCTGATAGTCCTCCAACCTAGGAGTTTCATCTCTCATTTCCTCCAAAATCTGTGCTACATACAACTGTCAGCCCTTCATACAGAAATTCTTTAACTGCATTGCTGAAATTTGCTGTACTGATATCACCTTTGGAATACCCTTCACAACTACTAGGTTTCCTTCTTCATTCATGCATTCGAAAGTCTTATTGTAGCAATCAAGCTTCACCCTGTGAGCTTCTAACCAATCCATTCCAATGAGAACATCATAGGAACCAAGCGGTAGAACATTCAGATCTACACACGTGGCCAATCCATCCATGACCAATGGACATTTCTCAACCACTTCACTGACCTTTCTCTTAGTTCCAGTGGCTAGCTGAACTAACCAAGACTTCCTATGCTTTACTTTCTTAAAAGCACAAATCTCCACTACTCTAGGAGTAATGTAACTGTGCGTAGAACCAGGGTCAATCAAAATAGAAACATATTGCTCAAAAATCTTACCTGCTACTTCGACCACAGTTGACTGGTGATCTGCTTGGCGGTCCTCTAGTGCTGCATAAATCCTAGGGACTACCCTTGCTACTTGTCCCACTGTTTCTACTTCTTGAACATTATAAGCTGGCCTTGCACTCTCATTCTCGAGTGGACAATTCCTACGCATGTGGGGTCCTCCACATTTCCAACATTGGAGTGGTCCTCTATTCTGTTGTGGATATTTAGGCTTTTCTCCGGTCACGACAACTGGCTTACTTGCAGCTTGGGATGGCTACTTCTGCTGGTTCTTGAAGCTAGAAGGTTTGAAACCTTTCTTCCTTTGGTCAAACTTCTCGTTCTTCTTGTCCTTCCATGCCTTATGGTAATCCGGCTTACCTTTGCTTTGCTCATAGCAATACTTAGCCTTCCTTATTGCTTCTTCAAGAGTTCTAGGTTCATAAAACTCAACTCTATCTTTGTAAGACTGAGGTAATCCACTCAGAAAATGTTGGACCTTCACTTTTTCATCTCTGATGTACCAGACATACCTCAACAGCTCCAAAAATTTATTTGCGTATTCTTCCATGGTCTGCTGTCCCAATCTCAGCTCATGGAACTCCTTAATCTTGTCATCATAATACCTGTCAGAGAGGTATTTATGCTTGAAATACTTCTTGAACTGTTTCCACTTAAGCCTCCTTTCATTGATCCTCTTCACTTGCTTGAAGTGTTCCCACCAAATGGATGCTCTTCCATTTAGATTGAATATGGCAACTCTTGCCTTCATGTTTCCTGAATAATCATGCACTTGAAAGTACTTCTTAATACCAAGAAGCCAAGCTTCAGCCTCTTGTCCAGTCTTTACCTCACCATCAAACGTAGGAGGTTTAGCTTTCTTGAATTCATCTCGAGTGTGATCCCTATGGTGTCTCTTTCTTTTTCTTTTATGAGAAGAAGAACTGGAATCCTCGCTGGATTCTTTAGAATCATATGTTCCACTAGAAGTTCTTCTCCTTCTCCTAGTACTGCTCTTATTGCCTTCTGGTCTTGTTGTACCTCGTCCAGAGTCTATCTTCCTTTGCAAGTCTGTCAAACTCTGCAGCATAGCGGCATTCAACTGATGCTGCTCCTCCTCGGCTTTAATTAAGCTTCTCATAGTGGCTGCAACATCTGACGGTGTCTCTCGAAATATCCTTCCATTAGACTCTATGTCATCATTTCTATTACGTACATTTTCTCCCATGGCATCTTCTGCTCGCTCATAAGAATTCCGAGCATCATACCCATCATGAGTTCTCATACTGAACCACCACTTGCTTATCAAATGCACTATCTGGAATACTTCCCTTGAAGGTGACTATGACCCTACAATGTGTTAGTAACACAATTGTTAGATGCATAATATTGATATAAACCAACATTACTTACCTTCTCTTGGAAAATTATAAATTACGAGTTTCCCAAAACATAGAATTTTCTCCATCAAAGAGTGTTTATCTGAGGGGGACGACGGGGGTCAAGGGGGCTTGCCCCCTTGTTTTTTTGTTGTTGTTGGTAAATTATTGGTTTTCACACCACTTTTCTCCTTTTCAGCCCTGAAATTTCACTGAAAAACAGCTGAAAAATCCCTCTAAAAATAGTCGAAATCTGCTGAGAAATCCCATGGAAAAACCCAGAATTTTCCTTTCCTTCTCATCGGCTATCGGATGCCTTTTTACATCGGAAGCTTTATCGCTTTGGCTTCCACAACGGCGGATGCTCAATAACTTTCTCTTCTGATCGATGAACTGATTAACCAGCATCGGCAGTCTTTCTAATCAGAAGATTTATCGCTTTGGCTTCCGCAACGGCGAACGCTCAATCACTTTCTCTTCTGCAACGGTGGCTCTCGGAAGCATTCTTCCTTCCGCAATGGAGGCTCTCGGAAGCATTCTTTCTTCCGCAACGGTGAATTGACTTGATCAGCATCGGCAGTCCTTTTACATCAGAAGCCAAATGACTTTGGCTTCCGCAACGACAGACGCACGAACACTTTTTCATTCCGATCGGCGGCTGTTTACTTGGAATAATTTAAACTTTTCTGCGGCGTCGAAGGTCTTTCTCATCGGCTGGAAATTTACTTTGGCTTCCGTAACGGTGGCACACCAAAGATGAACTCCTTCCGCCTGCCGCTCTTTTCTTAAATAAATTTTAACTTTGGACGTCGATGGACTTTTGGATCAGAAGACTAGTGACTTTGGCTTCCGCAACGGCGGCTCACCAAACGTCAACTTCTTTTGATTGGCACTTACTTGGAACAATTTTAACGTCAGGAGTCGGCGAACTTTTGGATCAGAAGACTAGTGACTTTGGCTTCTGCAACGGCGGCTCGCCAAACGTCAACTTCTTCCAATTTTTCTCAAACTGTTCCATCGACCAGGCTTCCTCTACGTCGAAAGTCCCTCCTCGTCAGAAGACTTGGCGGTTTGGTCTTCCGCATCGGCGGATGGGAAACCACTAACCCTTCCGCAACTGCACATAGGAAACTTCACCAATTCGTCCACAATGGCGGATGTCCACTTCGCCCGTTCTTCCGCAACGACGGAATTCAATTCCTCTAGTGGTCCGATCGCTCAACACTTAGACCATTTCCTTTTGAATTTTTACCAGTCGTCCACTGATTCGGCTGGGCAGAATGAGATACACCTCTGTCAATTGCTCCTTCTCGGCCCATAGAAGCCCATTGTTTCCAAACTGGTGCTCTGATACCATAATGTCACGTCCCCATGCCTCCGACCGGCAAGGAGGACGCGACTAAAAGCTTCAAACACACGGGCTAAGAGCCCCATGAACAAATGCATACACAAAATGGTTGAAACAGAATGCTGAAGGAAACTGGGTTGAATTAAAAACATGCACTTATGCACTCATCTATCAGACACAGCGGAAACGTCATACATTCAAACAAGCATTCATCATACATAGTGGAAACCAACAACATTCAGTCATGGATGCATTCAACATGTTCATCATTTCATTAATAGAAATTAAGGTTGCAGAAGTATAGTTGGACAAGATCACTTATCTTATAAAGAAGTCGATCCGCAACCAGCTGCGTCATTGCAACGTTCCACCCAACCATAGGCCAGTGAGCTCCTTAATCTCTCAGCAACACTGCCACCCCCAAGCTGGGCATGATTCTCCAAGGAATAAGGGAACAACAAGCTTACACGTAGCCAAGGACACACAAAACACACAGCCAAGCCAACAGAGTTGGGTTTATCAGGCCATTAGGGAGCTGGAGAAGGCAAATTGCTAAGCTGGTGAGCTCATTACAGAGCCAAGAACACCTACACCAGAACTAGCCTGACCTCTAAGACACCCAAACACACCCAACACAAGGAATCGGTCCCTTCTCTACTACAGAGTCCCTCAGGCCTTGCATTCCCTTCCAATTCTATTCAGGGGTGATGGAGAAGAAGGCCAGCCCTCTATCTCTATCTGTGTGGTTTCCAGCCACAAGGTTTATCAAGCAAATCTAAGCCAATATCCCTGCTCCTCTCACAGTCCGAAGACCAACCATTGCACTCAAGCAATTAATTTTAGATGTCACAGATTAAATAGGAAAAAGACTTCAAACCATCCACAGCAGTCCCCAAACGTAACAGCAAACACAACTCACGACGTGGGGGAACAAAATCCCGTTTTGCACAATCGAAACTGCTGGGGAAAACGTACACAGACCATACTGGGGACGAATTTTATAGTCTCCCAACCGGTGCATGAACAACCACAATGTAGAACCCACGAATCAGCTTGTGAGTAAAGGATACGGCCTCACTATTCACCAATCCACAGAAGAAAACTACTGCGTGGGTAAATCCAGCAAAATCCTGTGTGAGAAGATGAAAAATGGGAAAGAATCCCTCTGCGTGAGAATGCACAGCAATGGAGGGGACGTGAATTGCAAGTGCGTGAGCATTTTTTCCCAGTCGTGGGGAGAGTGGAAGAATGTCTGCGTGAGTGATGAACAGCAAAATGGTGAGAACCCCCCCAAAATTGGAAGTGCGTGAGCGTTTTTTCCATTGTGGAGTCAACCATGGTGGAGTGTGCATGTGGGTGAGGAATGACAGTCCTGCCACCCCACTCCCAAAGACCATAAATGCCTCAACCAACAGCATCCATTCTTAATGAAAGTGGTTGGGATAAAACAAGGTAAGAAGACACATGGATTTTCACCCCATTGGCCAATGTTTGACAAATTCCCCCACATCCTTATCCTTGGGAAAAATCATCCCCCTTTCGATTTAGTTGCCGCGATCGTAGCTGGTCATGTTCATTTAATTAATTATAGATGCATATTTACATGATGACCAACATAATATATGCCGCATGACCTGATATACAATCGGTGACAAATTTAAATCCAAAACATAACATGACCGATCAATGGTGGGGCCTTGGCCTTTAGCTCCACACCATGATCATTTACAATATATACATCATATACATCTAATGCAACGGGGTCAAAACCGGGGAATTACATACATCCATATGGACTATCCATATATAAAATATATTAATTATCATATTTCATATGCAATTAATGCAATGTCCTCTTTTTGGAATTTTATTAAAATGCCCAATTTTCCAATTTTTCTCAATTTTGGCTCTTGACTAGTTTTGATGTCTAGACCTCCAAATTGACCCAAATGCTTCCAAATTTTCTCTTAAGGTACATGAATAATAATATAAATTAAATACCATGATCATGTATGTTTTGTGACCTCCCAATTACTTCTACAAACTTGTTTAATGTTCTGTTGAAAGTAGGATTCTTTACTAGCAAATTGGGGCTCCAATTCCCCCTCAGTAATTGTCAGAAATGGCTTCACAAATGATCCCAAAGTCACTTGAATTTATGAAAATAGGATGGGTATGTGTAAGGGACCTTTTAAAATTCTCATATGCATCATGGTTCAGTTTATATATTCTATTATGACTCTTTCCAAAACAGCCCCCAAGTCACAATTTCGACCCTTGGGGAAAATGCACCAAATATTCTCCCAATGCAATAAAAATGAGTAAAATGGATTCCAATGCTTAAGTTCTGAAAATTATACTTGAAATACACATTAATTACACTCCATACATCATACATTTATCATATTTACATTCCTCCATTCGAAATAATAAGCATTACCATGGCATATATCAAAATGGAGTGGAAATGGTCATTGTTTGCTCATTAAAAGTCATTTTGACATGCAACTATTGGGAATTTAGACTTTAAAATTTTTGAGAATGAATAAAATATAATATTGAACTTATTCCAATAATAAATTTACAATTAAAGGATCTCCCAATTCGAAATCATCAGCATTACAATGGTTCACAACAAGATAGTGGGGAAATGACACTATTTGGGTATTTAGACCTGAGAGTATTCTAAACATGAAATAAAGAGAATATAAATTATAACATAATATAATGATCATTATAATATTCCCCAAAGAGATCAATAGCTCACCCAAAGCGCAATCCCTCCATTGGCATGAATATGGTGTGAAAACTGGAAATAGTTGAGAGTGCTGCAATAGAAGAATACACATTCTTTCTTGTATCTTAACATAAAAATAATACTACATTAAATATCCATGAAATACCTGAGTGGAATTTCCAAACACCAACTAGGATGGGAATCTTTCACCCTCGAAATTGGCTTAAGCAAGAAAACTAGTCATCCACTGGCTCTCACAATTCACAAATGACAATTTCACAAATGAGAAAAAGCTTCTTCTCATGGATGATCCCTATATTTTATAAAAATTATTGGTATTTTAAGGTTCCAAATCCATCCATAAACCAAATCCAAGTCCAATTGGTGTGGCTGCTCATGCTAGGCCATGTGGCCTCTCTCTTCACCTTCCCTCTTCTCCCAAATTTGGGTATGAGCCTCTTGGCCTTTTCTAACTCCCAATTTTGACCTCAAAGATGCTCTATTCAGGAATGACATGTCATTATATGAGTATTTCAGCCTTCATATTTTACTTGGGTCATAACTGTCATAGAATCTCCATCATTGGTGTCATAGCTGTCATAAATGTAAGGGAAATCTAGCTTAAGTGTCCATGAAACTCCCATTTGGATCTTCCTCTCCCATGTAAGTTACAATTCATCCCAAATTATACCTATGAAGTATATTTACAAGTATATTAACCTCATAATCCATCCCAAAACATTGGTCTTCCCATATATTCAAATTTGCAAGAGAAAGATAACATTTAACATAGGAATTCTAGCTAGTGTGGGCCCCATAGTCTCCATGTGTCTTCATGCTCTATTGCCACTTCCATTTTCTCTTGTATTTATTTAATAAGATCAATTATTAAATATTTATCCCCTTCTAATGTCTAAACATCATTTATTATCCCCATTATTCCAAATCTCAAAGCTTCCACCTTTAACATAGGAAACTAGTGATTTTCCTCCTTGGCAATTATTTGACTTTTAGCATCCATTTGACAACTTTCATGAATATGGAAAACATGATTTGGACATTCTGACCCAATGTAAAATTTGGGACATTACAAATCCTACCTTCCCAATATTCCTTGTCCTCAAGCAATTCCAAACATGGTTGTTGAAGAACTTGCTTTTTGTATGATTCTTTGAAGTTGCCACTAAGCTGCCCACTTTGAGTCTTTGAGATACCATGCATATTTCAGAGAGGAACCACCATGCTTGCTTCTGCACTACTCTGATTAACATCACCTTATTAAGTGGGGAATCCATCTCCCATACTTCTTGTTTCCCAAATAATTTGAAATCAATCGGACTAAAAACTATACCAGGGTCCCATTGCTTGAATTGCACTCCAATAACTAAGAGTGCTCTCCAACCCATACCATTTGGAAAGAGAATTCATGGATCCCATTTTCTTGTATGCATTCTTCCAAATATAATGAGTTCATAATATATATCATCAAATTATATAACAATATAATAAGAATGTACATCAAGGAGGTGCCTCACCAAGAAATCATGAAAGTGCTTATACCTCCCAATGAGTAGACTACCATTTGCCAAGTGCATACAAGATTCAAGTGACCAATCAAATCTTCTCCAATGACATAGGTGAGGATCCCATGTCCCATTATGCTGCTCCAAATATATATAATGTGCATCAATATAATCATCCATGTGTTCTTTCATCCAAGGAGTGAATGAAGAACCTCCACCAAAATCTGAACCAAATAATGAGCAAAGAAAACATGAAGACTTCAAGTGGATCAAAGAAGTCTCGTCAATACACTCATGAATATGTTTATCATCATGTAACATCAGAGGATTTTGCTTCCAATAATATTTTTCTTCAATCATATAACTCTTCACCCAAGTGTGGGATGAATTTCCTCCAACTTCAAATAGACTAGGAAAGGAGCAAGGAAAATCATGAGTCCCCAAGTGACTCAAGTGAACATCATAGGTGCACCCATGTAGATGTGTATAATAATAATGTAAACAAGGATACTGCTGCAAATGTAAATAATATGGTTCTCTAATAATTTCATCATCAAAAGGAGAAATAGAATGTCCATGCTCTTCATGTGTGTTAGAATATAATCCGTTAGGGATTATTGTAAATAAATAAAGAAAACTGAATAGTTAGGAAGCCGAAAAGGCTGGGCGGAAGGTGAAACACAACCGTCCTATGAAATGTATAAATAAATGCTTTTAGCTATGTAATGGAGAAAATCGGGAGTTATACCTAACAAGTGGTATCAGAGCATGGCTATTTTCCTGCCATAACTCCTGGCTGCATTGCATGCCTGCCATTCTGCCAGTCCTGGCATTCTACTTGCCAGTCTGTCAGTTGCATGCGTTTCTCCTCTAGTCTCTGCGTGCATGCGTTATTGGTATAGAAAAATATCATAAACCCTAATCCTTTCACACTGATGAGGTTTTGTGTTGCGGGATGTTTACTGTTAGTTCCCTGAACGTGTGAATTAGCTTATACCTAACCCTAATTCTCTCAATAACGTATAGCTTGATCTCCCATTGTACTCCATCTTCCTGCAAATCCACAGTCTCAATCTTCACTCCTCTCGCTCTTCTTTCTTGTCTGCTATGACCCCTTCGTGGGTGGAAGTCTTCTGAAACACGAATCTGGGAGCTTGGTATTGGAAACATGAATCTAGGAGCTTGGTATTGGAAACCCTAATCGCAACTTGAGGGTACTATTCTCTGCATTTTGCATTGGAGCTATATATAAATCGACCCATTACCTACGTGGAGCTCCATCATGGACTACCATTTGTTGAAGGTGTTGGAGACTGTTGAAGGTGTTGGAGACTGTTGAAGGTGTTGAAGACTATTGCGTGTTGGAGACTGCGTGTTGGAGACTGCTGAAGACTGCCCTCATTCACCTTGAAGACTGCATGAATACTGCCTGGAGGATTGGAGTCGCTGTCGAAATTCTTGTGAGAAGCCTGCGTTGTATGCTGAAGACTGCGTGGAGACTGGGTGCTGCTACAAGCCTGCATTGTATGATTGAAGACTGAAGACTGCATGCGTTGAACCACTACATGCGTTGGTGTAATGACTGATAATTGAAGTTGCAACCAACAGAAAAACGACTTGTTATTGAATGTTTGGTGAAAACTCATGCATATTTTATTTGCGTGAAGACTGAACCTGTGTTTTTTATTGTGATTTCTTTGAAACACAATGACTGGAGACTGTTGGTGAAGATTCACCCTCACTCTTCATCACCACATCGCGTGGGAGCCTTTGAGATGGAGGACGACGCTCTTTTTTTGGGTGCCATTCCAATTTCCCAATGATCGCTGTACTCTCATTGCTGGAGAAATAATGTGCGCTGAAGAAATAATGTATGATGTGTTGTGCCTGATATATGTTGAAGACTAATATATATATTGTGTTGAAGTCTAATCATACATATATATTGCGTTGAAGAGCTGTGACTGTGAGCTTTTGTTCACTATGATGCCGGAAAGAGATGGTTGCAAGATGTCTTCGTTTTGTTTTGGATTAAATATTTTTGATTAGGAGATCACATAGAACTGAAATGTTTTGCATCCTGGTTATACGTGAATCTGAATTTCGAAGAATATTCATGTGCACACTGAATATGACATTTGAAGCTGCGATTTGTGTGAGAGATGATATCCTCCATTTGAAGCTGTGATTTGAGATTATGGCGCCGTCTATGGAAACCCTAATTTTCTGAGTGAAGCTACCTGTAAGTTCTTCAAGCTGTTGCGAGCCACCTTGTCCCATCAGAGTTGGGGTCTATCTCTTCTCTATAGAGTGTTGCTACTTCATCAAAGATACAACCTGCCATTGAAGAGTCCATGTTATGCTACTACAAACAAGTCTGTTGCAAGATATTTTGTTGATGTATTACTGTATTTGAAATGTAATTTTCATGTAATAGCACTCTAGAATTAATGATATAGAGCTATTGATAAGCTGCAACATTATTTGATAAGATGCAAAATTATTTGTATAGGTTGCAGAATCATATTGTAATCTATAAAGGAGCAGGAATCTAAACCTACATCCCATATTTTTTCCAAGTATTCTGTAAGTTGCAAATTCCAGATTGAAGATGCACAATTTTGCATCTATTGTTGGTGATGTCCTCACTGGCAAGGAAACATATCCAAAATGGTCTAGAAAGATCAAGAAATCAAGTGAGCCTGTCGAAGAATCCCTTGACTTTGTTCAGAAAACAAAGAATCAGTTCAAAGACCCTTCCAAGGGAGATTGCAGCAAGAGAGGACGAGGAAGAAGAAACTTCAGAGGCAGAGGGGGCAGAAACAAAAGATTAGATTTGCAGTGCATGCATTGCAAAAAGACTGGGAACACATCAGATTAGTGTTGGGCTTCATGGGACTCCATCAAAGACAAGCATAACCAGAAGAAAGATGACAATAAAAATCAAGATGCTAGTAAATCTTCTGATTCTTGTATTGTTGCACATTGTAATCTTGGAATTAATGAAATGACTTCACTTTCATCTTACAAATATTGTTGGCTGCTTGATACTGGTGCAACATCACACATGACATTTAGAAAATACTGTTTTGAAGAAATTAATGAAACAATAGATGGCATAGTGTACTTTGCAGATAAGTCAAGTCTTAAACCAAAGGGAATGGGCACCATTCGAATGAAGATGCCTGGATTCCCTGATTTCTTGTTGAAGAATGTTCTCTATCTTCCAGAGTTGCAGAGAATCCTACTGTGCTTGGTGGAGATTCGACAGTGAGGCCATTCCATCCACATGTTTGATGGAATTGTAGAAATAAGAAAGTCCTCTGACAACCAAGTCATCATGACTGGATATGAAGATGGGA
>LPNX010964018.1:111934-185841 GCA_001517045.1 Pseudotsuga menziesii
TTCCGGCATATTCAACAACAGAAGAAGAATATGTGGCTGCAGCTGAAGCAACGAAAGAAATAGTATGGCTCAGGAAGATACTTGAATATTTGCAAGAAAAACAAGAGAACTCCACTCCATTATTGGTCGACAATACTTCTGCAATCAAGCTGGCTAAGAATCCTATATTCCATGATCGAACCAAACACATCAACACAAAGTATCATTTGATTCGACATCATGTAGAGGCCAAGACAGTCCATCTTCGACATTGTTCCACAAATGATCAAATTGCAGACATCTTCACCAAAGCGCTTGGACGAGAAAAGTTTGAAAGATTCAGAAACATGCTCGGACTTACGAACACCCCTTCGGATTAAGAGGGGGATTGTTAGAATATAATCTGTTAGGGATTATTGTAAATAAATAAAGAAAACTGAATAGTTAGGAAGCCAAAAAGGCTGGGCAGAAGGTGAAACACAACCGTCCTATGAAATGTATAAATAAATTCTTTTAGCTATGTAATGGAGAGAATCAGGAGTTATACCTAACAATGTGGCACCATCAAAAAGAATCCTTACACCCATACTTCATTGGGATGACTGCTGCAAAATTTAGAAGTGTAGGATGTAGGAGAAAGAACAAACTCACCCAAACGATCAGTAAGTGGAAAATTGTCATATTGTGAAGGATCCATAGGGGTAGGATTATGCAGCTCCTTCAAGAGTGTGAAACCTTTGTCATAGATTGGTTCCAATGTAGAGGAATCATGTTATTCTTTAAAAATTGCATACCCTTCATCAAGAGACAATTCAAGTTCCTCTTCAACCACATCAAGTGTTTGGATCTCTTCAAGTACATCTTCAAATGCATCAAGTACATTCAAATTTCCAAATTTCTCATGATCCACCATGTCATGAGAATCCTCCAAACAATCTACCATTTGACAATCTAAAACATAGGAGGTAAAATAAGTGTCTTGCAACTTTTCAAGAAGTTGCTCATTTTGAATTGTGAGCTTACGAATAACTTCATTATTCTTCAAGTAGGATTCATGTAAACATCCACTAAGCTCAATGACATTTTTTATATCAAAAAGTAAAGACATGAAATTACCTTTGATGTTGCACATTGCTCTTTGGATCTTCTCCATGTCTTCAAGGAACGATGGCTCCTCTAAGGAAGTAGCTCTCCAACAAGAATTTGATACCAATGCTTGAGTGTCATGGAGTATGCTAAGGGCCTCTTGGATCTTATTTTCATTCATCTTTAAGGACTCTTCAAAAAAATGAGGCTCTTGTAAATTAACATCCTCATCTTTTTCCTTCTTTCTTGGACCGAATTCATGAAGCTCAAGTGGTGATGGGGAAGTTGATCTTGTTTCTTCTTCAACTGATACAAGGTATTCATTTTCAAGTTTAATGGAAGTTTGTCTTGCAGCAACACTTTCAAAATTGATCTCTATGTTATCAACATAGAGGTGTGAGCACCCATAAGTAGGTACTCCTTCATAGTTCAAGCATCCATCAGTAGATTCTCTTTGGTCCATGTCCATAGTAGAATTTGTTTCAGAATGATATTCAATAGTTTCAAGGTACTCTTCTTCCTTCTCATGTGATGTTTCCTCATCTTTTTCAAAGTCATTTGGGAGTGAATTTCTATCCTCTTCATGTAATGCCTTTTCTTCTTCACCACCCACATAAATTTGTGGCTCCTTGGTCTCCTCCCTACTTGTGAATTTATTATTATTCCTTAATGAGTTCTTATTTGGATTAATTTTTATAAATTCCTTCAACCAATCATTAAGGTCTTCACAATGAATAGTTTTATGTGCCAATTTGAATGCTTGCTTAACCTGCCTGGACATATCATCATCACATAGATTAATGAATTTATTCAATTCATCTATACCATCCATAACTTAAATAGGTTCCAAGACCATGCTCTGATACCACTGTAATGTCCCCTTTTTGGAATTTTATTAAAATGCCCAATTTTCCATTTTTTCTCAATTTCGGCTCTTGACTAGTTTTGATGTCTAGACCTCCAAATTGACCCAAATGCTTCCAAATTTTATCTTAAGGTACATGAATGATAATATAACTTAAATAAAATGATCATGTATATTTTGTGGCCTCCCAAATACTTCTACAAACTTGTTTAATGTTCTATTGAAAGTAGGATTCTTTACTAGCAAATGGGGCTCCAATTCTACCTGGGTAATTGCCGGAAATGGCTTCACAAATGATCCCAAAGTCACTTGAATTTATGAAAATAGGCTGGGTATGTGTAAGGGACATTTTAAAATTCTCATATGTATCATTTTTCAGTTTATACAGTCTTTTATGACTCTTTCCAAAACAACCCCCAAGTCACAATTTCGACCCTTGGGGAAAATGCACCAAATCTTCTCCCAATGCAATACAAATGAGTAAAATGGATTCCAATGCTTAATTAATGAACATGATAATTGAAATACACATTAATTAAACTCCATACATCATAAATTTATCAGATATAAATTCCTCCATTCGAAATAATAAGCATTACCATGGCATATATCAAAATGGAGTGGAAATGGTCATTGTTTGCTCATTAAAAGTCATTTTGACATAACAATATTGGGAATTTAGACTTAAAACTTTCTGAGAATGAATACAATAGAATATTTAACTGATTACAATAATAAATTGACAATTAAAGGCTCTCCCAATTCGAAATCATCAGCATTACAATGGTTCACAACAAGATAGTGGGGAAATGACACTATTTCTTCATTGTTCAACATTTTTACATGAATTCTTTTGGGTATTTCGACATGAGAGTATTATAAAAATTAAATATAGAGAATATACATCATAACATAAGATAATCATCATTATAATATTCCCCAAAGAGATCAATAGCTCACCCAAAGCGCAATCCCTCCATTGGCATGAATATGGTGTGAAAACTGGAAATAGTTGAGAGAGAGTGCTGCAATATAAGAATCCACATTATTTCCTGTAGCTTACACCTGAAAATAAGAATCCATTAAATCTCCATGAAATACCTGAGTGGCCTTTCCAAAAACCAACTAGGATGGGAATCTTTCACCCTCGAAATTGGCTTAAGCAAGAAAACTAGTCATCCACTAGCTCTCACAATTCACAAATGAGAAAAAGATTTTTCTCATGGATGATCCCTGTATTTTATAAACATTATTGGTATTCTAAGGTTCCAAATCCATCCATAAAACAAATCCAAGTCGAATTGGTTTGGATACTCATGCTATGCCATGTGGCCTCTCTCTTCACCTTCCCTCTTCTCCCAAATTTGAGTATGAGCCTCTTGGCCTTCTCCAACTCCCAATTTCGACCTCCAAGATGCTCTATTCAGGCCTAACATGTCAGTATGTCAATATTTCAGCATTCAGATCTGACTTGGGTCATAACTGTCACAGAATCTCCATCATTGGTGTCATAGTTGAAACATTAGACTTCCTATATATTCAAATTTGCAAGAGAAAGATACCATTTAACATAGGAATTCTAGCTAGTGTGGGCCCCATAGTCTCCATGTGTCTTCATGCTCTATTGCCACTTCCATTTTATATTGTATTTATTTAATAATATCAATTATTAAATATTTATCCCCTTATAATGTCTAAACATCAATTATTATCCCCCTTATTCAAAATCTCAAATCTTCCACCCCCAACATAGGAAACTAGTGATTTTCCTCCTTGGCAATTATTTGACTTTTAGCATCCATTTGACAAATTTCATGAATATGGAAAATGTGATTTTCCCATTGTGACCCAATTCCAAATTTGGGAAATTACAAATCCTCCCTTCCCAATATTGCTTGTCCTCAAGCAATTCCAAACATGGTTGTTGAAGAACCTGCTTTCTGTATGATTCTTTGAAGTTGCCACTAAGCTTCCCACTTTGAGTCTTTGAGATACCATGAATATTTTAGAGAGGAACCACCATGATTTTTGCTGCACTACTCTAATTAACATGACCTTATTAAGTGGGGAATCCATCTCCTATACTACTTGTTTCCCAATTTGAAATCAATCGGACTAAAAACTTTACCAGGGTCCCATTGCTTGCATTGCACTCCAATAATTAAGAGTGCTCTCCAACCCATACCATTTGGAAAGATAATTCCTAGATCCCATTTTATTGTAGGAATTCTTCCAAACATCATGAGTGCATAATATATATCATCAAAGTATATAACAATATAATAATAATGTACATCAAGGAGGTTCCTCACCAAGAAATCATGAAAGTGCTTATACCTCCCAATGAGTAGACTACCATTTTTCAAGTGCATACAAGCTTCAAGTGACCAATCAAATCTGCTCCAATGACATAGGTGAGGATCCCATGTCCCATTATGCTGCTCCAAATATATATAATGTGCATCAATATAATCAGCCACATGTTCTTTCATCCAAGGAGTGAATGAAGAACCTCCCCCAAAATCTGAACCAAATAATGAGCAAAGAAAACATGAAGACTTCAAGTGGATCAAAGAAGTCTCATCAAGACACTCATGAATATGTTTATCATCATGTAACATCAGAGGATGTTGCTTCCAATAATAATTTTCTTCAATCATATAACTCTTCACCCAAGTGTGGGATGAATTTCCTCCAACTTCAAATAGACTAGGAAAGGAGAAAGGAAAATCATGAGTCCCCAAGTGACTCAAGTGAACATCATAGGTGCACCCATGTATATGTGTATAATAACAGTGTAAACAAGGATGTTGCTGAAAATGTAAATAATATGGTTCTCTAATAATTCCATCATCAAAAGCAGAAATAGAATGTCCATGCTCTTCATGTGGAACCATCAAAAAGAAGCCTTTCACCCATACTTCATTAGGATGACTGCTGCAAAATTTAGAAGTGTAGGATGTAGGAGAAAGAACCAACTCACCCAAATGATAAGTAAGTGCAAAATTGTCATAATTTGAAGGATCCATAGGGGTAGGATTATGCAGCTCCTTCAAGAGTGTGAAACCTTTGTCATAGAATGGTTCCAATGTAGAGGAATCATGTTCTTCTTTAAAAATTGCATACCCTTCATCAAGAGACAATTCAAGTTCCTCTTCAACCACATCAATTGTTTGGATCTCTTCAAGTACATATTCAAATGCATCAAGTACATTCAAATTTTCAAATTTCTCATGATCCACCATGTCATGAGAATCCTCCAAACAATCTACCATTTGAAAATTTGAAACATAGGAGGCAAAACAAGTGTCTTGCAACTTTTCAAGAAGTTGCTCATTTTGAATTGTGAGCTTATGAATAACTTCATTATTCTTCAAGTAGGATTCATGTAAACATTCACTAAGCTCAATGACATTTTTTCTATAAAAAAGCAAAGACATGAAATTACCTTTGATGTTGCACATTGCTCTTTGGATCTTCTCCATGTCTTCAAGGAAGGATGGCTCCTCCAAGGAAGTAGATCTCCAACAAGAATTTGATACCAATGATTGAGTGTCATGGAGTATTCTAAGGGCCTCTTGGATGTTCTTTTCATTTGTATTTTAAGGACCCTTCAAAAAAATGAGGCTCTTGAAATTAACATCCTCATCTTCTTCCTTCTTTCTTTTACCAACTTCATGAAGCTCAAGTGGTGATGGGGAAGTTGATCTTGTTTCTTCTTCAACTGCTACAAGGTATTCATTTTCAGGTTTAATGGAAGTTTGGCTTGCAGCAACACTTTCAAAATTGATCTCTATGTCACCAACATAAAGGTGTGAGCACCCATCAATAGGTACTCCTTCATAGTTCAAGCATCCATCAGTAGATTCTCTTTGGTCCATGTCCATAGTAGAATTTTTTTCAGAATGATATTCAATAGTTTCAAGGTACTCTTATTCCTTCTCATGTGATGTTTCCTCATCTTTTTCAAAGTCATTTGGGAGTGAATTTCGATCCTCTTCATGTAATGCCTTTTATTCTTCACCACCCACATAAATTTGCGGTTCCTTGGTCTCCTCCATACTTGTACATTGATTATTATTCATTAATGAGTTATTATTTGCATTTTTTTTATGAATTCCTTCAACCAATCATTAAAGTCTTCGCAATGAATAGTTTTATGTGCCAATTTGAATTCTTGCTTAACCTGCCTGGACATATCATCACCACATGGATTAATGAATTTATTCAATTCATATATACCATCCATAACTTAAATATGTGCCAATACCATGATATGATACCACTGTAATGTCCCCTTTTTGGAATTTTATTAAAATGCCCAATTTTCCAATTTTTCTCAATTTTGGCTCTTGACTAGTTTTGATGTCTAGACCTCGAAATTGACCCAAATGCTTCCAAATTTTATCTGAAGGTAAATTAATGATAATATAACTTAAATAACATGATAATGTATGTTTTTTAACCTCTCAATTACTTCTACAAACTTTTTTAATGTTCTGTTCAAAGTAGGATTCTTTACTAGCAAATTGGGGCTCCAATTCCCCCTAGGTAATTGCCGGAAATGGCTTCACAAATGATCCCAAAGTCACTTGAATTTATGAAAATAGGCTGGGTATGTGTAAGGTATATTTTAAAATTCTCATATTCATCATGTTTCAGTTTATACATTCATTTATGACTCTTTCCAAAACAACCCCCAAGTCACAATTTCGACCCTTGGGGAAAATGCACCAAATCTTCTCCCAATGCAATAAAAATGAGTAAAATGGATTAAAATGATTAATTAATGACTATGATACTTGAAATAAACATTAATTAAAGTCCATACATCATACATTTATCATATATACATTCCTCCATTCGAAATAATAAGCATTACCATGGCATATATCAAAATGGAGTGGAAATGGTCATTGTTTGCTCATTAAAAGTCATTTTGACATACAAATATTGGGAATTTCGACTTGAAAATTTATGAGAATGAATAAAATATAATATTTAACTTATTAAAATAACAAATTGACAATTAAAGGCCCTAAAAATTTGAAATCATCAGCATTACAATGGTTCATAACAAGATAGTGGGGAAATGACACTATTTCTTCATTGTTCAACATTTTTACATGAATTATTTTGGGTATTTCTACCTGAGAGTCTTATAAACATGAAATAAATATAATATAAATCATAAAATAATATAATGAGCATTATAATCTTCCCCAAATAGATCAATAGCTCACCCAAAGCGCAATCCCTCCATTGGCATGAATATGGCGTGAAAACTGGAAATAGTTGAGAGAGAGTGCTGAAATAGAAGAATAGACATTATTTCCTGTAGATTAAACCTGAAAATAATACTTCATTAAATCTCCATGAAATACCTGAGTGGCCTTTCTAAACACCAACTAGGATGGGAATCTTTCACCCTCGAAATTGGCTTAAGCAAGAAAACTAGTCATCCACTAGCTCTCACAATTCACAAATGACAATTTCACAAATGAGAATAAGATTATTCTCATGGATGATCCATATATTTTATAAACATTATTGGTATTCTAAGGTTCCAAATACATCCATAAACCAAATCCAAGTCGAATTGGTGTGGCTGCTCATGCTATGCCATGTGGCCTCTCTCTTCACCTTCCCTCTTCTCCCAAATTTGAGTATGAGCCTCTTGGCCTTCTCCAACTCCAAATTTATACCTCCAAGATGCTCTATTCAGGCCTTAAATGTCAGTATGTTATTATTTCAGCCTTCATATCTGACTTGGGTCATAACTGTCATAGAATCTCCATCATTGGTGTCATAGCTGTCATAAATGTAAGGGGAATCTAGCCAAGTGTCCATGAAACTCCCATTTTGCTCTTCCTCTCCCATGTAAGTTAAAATTCACCCCAAATTATACCTATGAAGTATATTAACCTCACAATCCATCCCAAAACATTAGGCTTCCCATATATTCAAATTTACAAGAGAAAGATATCATTTAACATAGGAATTCTAGCTAGTGTGGGCCCCATAGTCTCCATGTGTCTTCATGATATATTGCCACTTCAATTTTATCTTGTATTTATTTAATAAGATAAATTATTAAATATTTATCCCCTTCTAATTTCTAAACATCATTTATTATCCCCCTTATTCCAAATCTCAAAGCTTCCACCCCGAATATAGGAAACTAGTGATTTTCCTCCTTGGCAATTATTTGACTTTTAGCATCCATTTGACAACTTTCATGAATATGGAAAATGTGATTTGGCCATTGTGACCCAATTCCAAATTTGGGACATTACAATTAACCATTTAAGGAAACCAATAAATAATCAATCTACTCTACTTTAAATAACATATTTATAACACTATCTTTATCATCTTTCACCACATTAAATATCAGTCATTAACTACAGGGAATATATGATCCATAATCAACCATATATGGCCATATGGATGCAAAAATATTAAATCCCATTATCTATCATAAATCTATAAAGTATACCTCCTAGAAACTAATCTAGCATATAAACATATATGCTCCGTGAGCTGCCATTTTATTAAGAAATTCATTAGGCATTCACCATAAACATGGGCATAATTTTAAAATAATAAAATGACAAATATATCATCCTCAATGGGTGCAAGTACAACAATCATACATAAATAATAGTATCTAACATAAGTACTTATCTTTGGTAAGGGCACAATTGACATCAACCAGACAACTTTTCTCCAAGTTGTAGACACTATCAAGCCAAACTACTTGTACAAGTCACCCTCCCCAAGCGGAGGTCTTGGAATTCACATGTTCAGGGACTCATATAAATTAATCCATAAGGACAAGACTTTTAACACATGATTTCACTACTTCTTCAAGACAAAAATGTGATCACTAATCCCTCTTTCTCGGGATTATTCCCCTTGTAATACCCCAGTTGTTAAGCCTCAGACTTGTGATCTTTCATGTGACTTATGTTCTTTTGCGTTATGGACTTATGATATTTTATATGGAAGTGGAATTATGTTCCTTTGTATGGTTAATGTGATTAAGGACTTATGATCATTGTTTGATAATGTGACTTTGTAATTTGACACTGCTATTAATATTAATGTTATTAATGACATCATTGTTATCTTTGAATGTTGTTACTATTGATTAAATAAAAAACTATATCAACAAAGACAAATAAAAGAGTATGGGGGACCATGGATTCCACTAAGCAAGGGAGAATGGGGACATCCATAGCACCTTATAACTTGTTGTTGGATTAATTTTTTCCATCCTAGTTCATATTTACACCTTAGTGACATTAATAATGTTGGTCCCTTAAACCTTGTACAACGAACCCTATTGTTTATATTTATGGACTATGCAGTTAATATTGCATATTTTTCACACCTTAGTGGACCCCTCTTTCCTAGGGATCCCTTCTTGGGAAGATATTCCCTCACATTTATGTGTTTTTGGTCATTTATGAACCATTTTCCTAGTTTTAAGGGGTTGTAAGCTATTTTATAGCTTCCACTCTTACACTATGGATTGTTGATCCTATTTTGTGATTACATGATATTTATGACCATATTGGATGCCTTATATCACATTTTTTTCCTCCTTGATGTTTTGTAACCCCCCTTATGCATTAGTGTGCCTCAATGTGCTCTTCAAGGATGCAATCTTCGGTTTTTGGTAACTCCTTCTCATGGTTTTAATTCGAGAAAGGTAATATAATAACTAAGCCACAACTCCACTAATTCAAGTTAAGTATCCATGATGAAGCTTAAACCTTACCTCTCTTTAATTGAAGTTGATCCCCTTGGGTTATAGTTTTCCTCCTTGTACTATAAATTTATATACCCTCTCCTTGTTGAAGCTAATCTTGAGCTTTGGACCATGTGGCTTGTGCTATCTAAATATGTTGGGAATGTTGGTAGTATTGAGAGTATATTGAGAATTAGAGTTAGTCTATTTTTTTCCATTTTATACCATTCCATCACTCTACTATTCCAGGTTCTTGCACAGGAATCCAAGAAATGGGAATGGCAGGCTAGGTCATATCCCATAGGCAGTGGAGACATACAAGAAAGTAGTGGTGGGAAGCATTGTGGTTTCAAAAGAGGTCATTCCAAGAGTTGTTAGAATAATTGATCCTATACCCATGGATCCATCATCTCATCTTGGGGTTTTCCTATTTAAGAAATTAAGGCTTTATTATGTCTACGACTGGGATGCATGTTGTCCCGCTACAACCAGTTGCCCATATCTTGAGATAAGTATTTCTCATATGATTTTATTTATGTTTTAGCATATTATTATGATGGTTATGTTCAATGGAGGATGAGTTTATATATCTATATTATTGATTATTTTATTTCAGAATCTGGTTACAGGAAGAATGGACTTCTTAGAATTCAAACCTGCGATGCTATTCATTATAAACTTCTTTCTCTTCTTCAAAAATTGTATTCGTGACTCTACGATATTGGGAGGGGAGAAATGTCTCTTTATGTGTGATTTTATTACTTTTCCTGCACACTAATATCACACACATAACAACACCGACAACTAACTTAGATTGCAGAAAAACTTATAACAACAATACTCCTTTTTTCTAACAATTGTGGTTTCGGCGTTAATACAAATTTTAATGCATGAATGGGTTTTAGGACCTTATTCTCTCTAAGGATGTTGAATAATATTCCTTAATCACATTTGTTACATTTTTTACCATTGGTAATTAAATAATTAATTAAGTGTCGCAACTTTAGTTATAATTCAATCTCTAGAGTTAAAATTTTTTATTAGTTATGTGAATGGTTAGTTATCCTAACCGTAAATTATTTGTATCCATTGTGATTAAAATTAAATTACTCTTAATTTTAGCACCTTTTTCCTTGTTTAAGGGTTAGGGACACTATAAAATGGCATCAAATCTAAAGGTTTCAACACTGCGGCTGTTGGGCCTTTTGCGAAGTTACAATTCACTTTGTAAACATGCATGTTACAATTCACTTTGTAAACATGCATTTGCATTACATAACTTGGATGCATTAACCTTAATATAGTTTCACATGTGAGTTATTTAATTAAATTGTTATATTTTGATGGCTATGGAATTAATGTTCATCTAGGAAAGAGAAATCTTGGAAGTATTTCTAGCCCCCTTGTTTAGTTAGGCAGATTGTAACTTAGAGAAGTTGGCTACTTACTTTGTGAACCATAGAAAAGTAGTTTTAATGGTAATGAACTTATACCAATGTGTATTTTACTAACATAATGTTGATAATTGTTGGTGCAACCCTAACCAACAAAAACAAGTTGACAGAGGTTCCCCCTCTGTCGACACTCAACTCCCCGCGATCTCCTTGAGCACTAGCCCAGATAGGTTTTACCCTATCTGGAAACACCCGTGAAGCAGATGAAGTCTCAAACAAGATGTTCGATGGAGGGATGATGGAACCAAGTTTCCATAGAATAGAAGAGGACTATGGGAATTGACGGTTGATCAACTTATCTATCATATCTGACTAGTTACTTAATCATCAATAGAACCATTCATCATTGCTCTTTAAAAGATCGCATCATTAATTCATAACAAAAATAACCATACTGTTGCACAAGTAGATCTAAAAAGATAACATCATTCATAAGCAATAAACATCGCATCATAGATCCATGTCGCACACATTCATCCTTGGATTAAAAAAAAAAGACTAAAAGATACAAAAGGATCACAATAGTTCAGATCAACTTCCGTCTTCTCATATTAATTCTACGCAATCAACCATAGATCCAAAACAGAAAAAAGTTCAATTGAGTTCCAAGTTCTCAATTCTCATTCTATCCTTCCTTTATTCTTTGATTTTATATTTCCCCTCCCTTTCATATTTACAATTATTCTTCTATTTATATTCTTGAGCCTTTACATTCATGGTCCACTTGGACTATTTTATAACTAATTCTGTCGACTAATGACCAATATCCACAAAATATGGTCCAAAAGTACAAAAAGTGACACAAAATATTCAAAATATTCTATGTTCCTCCTTGTTTTCCATCTTTCACTTACACAGTGTCTTTTGAGCTTGCACGAAACTCATGGCGTAGTGCAACTAGCTTGTCCCAAAACCCTTGCCCACAGGCCCCCAACACAATCTTGTGGTTGTTCCTTGAGCCACGCCTAGCTGGACCTGGTAAACTCAATGATCTTGGATTTGAAATATGCAAACTGCTAAGTGATCACTTTAACTTTCTCCTTGACTCGTTCCTTAATCTCTTGGGTCGCCATTAGATCATGGTCGACAGGTTGTTCAACCATATTCGTAGCAATGCTTGTCTTACCTTCTTGTGCAGCTTGAAGTGCAGAAACTGCTCTTACGAATAGATGTGCTCCAATATCCTGAAGCTCTTCTAACTGTGCATTGTGCTGCTGCTACCTTTTCCTTTCGATGGTGACTCTCTGTTGCAGTTCCTTGTGTGCCTTATTCAAGACCTTTATCTCCTATTCCTTATCCTTGGTCAGTTTCTCCTTAACTCGGCGCAATTCTTCAACTTCTTTTTGCACGACATCTACTTTCTCCTTCGACCGCAAATACTAGTCGCTGATATTCTTCTATCTATCATCCAATTCCTGGTTCACCACTTGTTGCATGGATACCTGCATCTGGGTGGATTGTCTGTTGATGTCTAAGGAAAGAGTCTGCAACTGCAAATTATGAATCCCAAGTGTCGTATCTAAAACCATTCTATCCCTCAGATCCTTGTCATTCCTTGCATTCAGGCTCAGCTCATACTCCTGAAACTCGATCCCAATCCCTGTTCTTGCATATTTTGTCAAATGGTGTAAGAACTATGGTACATATCTGATTCTCATGGGTTTCTTGGACTGTGCCTCAGGTCAACTAGGAGGGATGTAGCCAGGGATGTCCTTGATAGACACCCCTACTCTAGTAGCAGAATCCATAACTTTAGGGATCAATGGCCCCATCTGTGGTGTACCCTCTTTGTGTGCCCTCGTGGTCATTCTGGTCCATCGCTCCTGTGATATTGGAGAGATGAGCCTCTACACTTTCCTCTTCATTGACGATCTAGCCCGCATACTTGCAACTTCTTCTTCAATAACAACTGGTCTGAGCTGTGAATCTCACTTACTCAAAATCTCAACGGTGTCTAGGTTTTTCTGCATATCATATTGATTCTCCTCTCAACTTACAAAGATTACACCCTTTCTGGTCTGAGAAAATTCCTTACTTTGCTTAGATTTCCTTAGTATCACTCTTGACCACTTCGTAGATTCTGCAACTTAATGTAATTCAACTCTGCAAAATGGTGTCCTCAACCATAGCATGCTTCCTTATAGTGTCACTTCAAATCACACATCATCATTATCACATCAATTCAATCAGCATGACTAAATCATTCATTAATTACCCAAATATACCGTTGATTCTTCCAACACACTAGTTGGATCTGTTATCATTACATGTCACTTCTAAAAGTGCTGTCGTTTACCTACATTAACTATCTTCAATTATTGTTGACGTGATGTCTGCTCGCTGCCCTGCAGCCATCGTAGCCTAAAATTCTACTTGCACTACTACCTTCTATTCCTACGCAACCACCGCCTCTTGCTGTGCCTTTCTTTCTCCCATGATCCTATCTTTTTTTTTTGTGCAGTGCCTCAAGCACTGCGCGGTTTTGACCCTGTCCTATAGGGCTTCAATCGACTACCATTCACAAGATTTGGTAGCATTTCTCCATCTGATCGCTGTAGCTGCACTACGCCTCCAGAATTAATATAATTAACAAGATATGGACCTAACCAATGCATCTGTAACTTACCTGGATGCTTCAATAATTTACTGTCGTACAGTAGTACCAAATCTCCTTGCTGGAACTATTTTTCTTTATGTGGCGATCATGCCAATCCTTCTGGTGATCCTTCTCAATGCGCTAATGGAAACCTACTATAAATAGGTCCTCTTCAAGCTGTAGGAACTGATTTGCATGCTCCTCTAGCGTTGCTTTAGCATCCATGCCAGTCTTTCCTGCAATGCACAGGCTAGGAAAAATGTACTCCATAGGCATGACCGCCTCTTTCCTATACACCAATTTGAACGATGTTTGCCTCATTAATATCTTGCAAGTGGTGCGCTATTCCCACAGTACAATGGGAATATTCAAGTCCCAATCATCACGGTTACCATTACATACCTTTGTAAGCACATGCTCCAATATCTTGTTGAAAGATTCTATTGTTCCATTTGCCTGCAAATGTGATGGTGTACTATTCTTATGTTGTATTTGCAATTTATTTGTCAGTGCACTTACTGTTCGATTGATAAAGTGACTGCCTTGGTCGCTCATCAATATCCTTGGGAATCCAAACTGCATCACGATGTTCTCAAATAGAAATCTTGTTGCTTTTGCAGTAGTGCAATCCACGACGGGGGAAACCTCCTCCCACCTCATCAAGTACTCTGTTGCTGTGATTCTGTATCGTGCACCAGTTATATTCCCAAGTGGATTTATTGGACCCACAAAATCCATGGCCCATTTATCAAAAGGATGAAAGGTTTGTGGTACTAGTAGAATCTAATCCCGATGTGATGGTTTTCTAGTGTGTTGACAGATATCCTAGCTCCGTACATAATCTGTCATGTCATTATGTAAGGCAGGCCACCAAAACCCTATGTGAATCACCTTTTTCACAGTAGCTCATCCTACGTAGTGTCCACCAGCAACTCCCACATGAACTTCCTCTAAAATATCTCCTTTTTCAGGGGGTAGGACACATCACCTCAAAATATCATCTGAGCCAAGTTTGTATAATTATCCAGCAATCAACTGGAAATCCGAGGCCTTAACTACCAACTGCATCTTCTGGCTTGTCTAGAAATCTTTCGGTGTGAATCCTGTCACCAAGAAATGGATTATTTGGTCATACTAATCATCTACTACGACAATCCCTCGTTAGTATTTGTTGGTTCTTTTCCTGTCTCAATTCGAGACAAATGATCGGGGCCAAAATTCAAGTGACCCAGCTTCACAATTATCTCAAAATCGAACTCCTGAAAGAGAAGTAGCCACTGGCATATCTTCCCCCCCAACACAGGCTTATTGACTAGGTATTTCAAAGCAAAATGGTCAATAAACATATTAAAATGATCACCTAAGAGGTAATGCCTAAATTTTTGCAGCACATATACCATCGCTAGACCTTCTCTCTCCGTGGTTGTATATTTTTCTCAGCAAATGACAACTTTCGACGAGTGAAAGTGATCAGGTGATCAAGATCTCCTTCACTTGGATGTGCAAGCACCAAACCTAGTGCTACAGAAGATGCATCAATGTGGACATGGAACTCCTTGTTGCAATATGGGAACACGAGTATTGGTGCTGAAGCCATCTTGGACTTTAGTGTGTCAAATCTTCCTTGACATTTTGGACTCCATACGAATACAACATCTTTCTTCAATAGTTTCTCCATAGGGGCAGTAATCACAACATATCCTCTAATGAATTTGTGATAATACCCAGTGTTCCCCTGTGTTTCCCTGAGCATCTTCACGTTTGTTGGTGGTGGTAAGATCAAAATGAGCACTATCTTTGCAGGTTTGACCAACAATACTTTCTTGCACACAATGACCCAACATCATTCCAAATGGTGTGTATAAAATACACTTCTTGTAGTTCAGCACATTCTGATGCTGTCGACATCTTTCTAGCATCAGCCGCAGGTTTTCCAGATGATCCTTAATTAGACCATACACTGTCCAATCATCCATATAAACTTGTAGGAACTTCTGAATGAAATATTTGAATGCAGCGATAACAACCTTGGAAAATATCGCAGGTGCATTCTCCAATACAAATGGAATCACTGTGTATTGGAAGCATCCCCATTCAGTGACAAATGTTGTTTTATGTTGATCTTCTTTTGTGATTCTTATCTGGTGATAACCAGAAAATCCATCTTTAAAAGAGTACATCTCCGAACCACCTACTCCTTCAAGTCCTTCATCAGTGAATGGTGTTGGAAATGGATCATGCATGCAGGTGTCATTCACTTTTATTAAGTTGACATAGATTTGAACTTCACTGATTTTATTGTCTTGAACCATCATAGGATTGATCCATTCTGATTCTCCCACTGGCTCAATGATGTCAGCGTCCAACATTTGGTTGAGGTCAGCCTTGACTCTTTATTTGTATCAAAGATTCAGGAGATATGACCTCTGTCTTACTGGTTTTACATCGGGATTTAATGGAATATTCATTTCTCCCAAATCACCCAGTATTCCCTTCATTTCAGAGAATTTGGTTAGAAACGGATCTAAGAGTTCATGTAGAAGATCTGTGATCTTTTCCATAGTCTCTTCATCCCAGTAGTCCCCAACACTTGCAAATTTTGGGTTCTCCTCAATCCCAATGTTGAATTTTCTAATATTTAGTGGTTTCTTCATGGGATTGATCGATATATCTAGTGCTGCGACATCTATAATCCCTTCTGTCTCCGAAATATTGATATTTCGTAGCTCATCGTCATCCTCAGGTCCGCCCGACACATTGTAACATTCCATCATCGATTGCATGTGGATCCCATGGATATGCAACTGGTACTACCTTTAACACCACATCCCAAATTATCTGAAGTGCATTGTGTGTAATGTCCCTTTTTGAATTTTTTTTTAAATGACCAATTATTTCACTTTTTCCCCAATTTTGACCTTAACTAGTTTTGATGTCTAGACCTCCAAATTGACCCAAATGCTTCCAAATTTTCTCTGAAGGTACATTATTGATAATATAATTTATATATTATGTTCATGTATATTTTTTTACCTCCCAATTACTTCTTCAAACTTTTTTAATGTTCTTTTCAAATTAGGAGTCTTTACTAGCAAATTGGGGCTCCAATTCCCCCTGGGTAATTGCCGTAAATGGCTTCACAAATGATCCCAAAGTCACTTGAATTTATGAAAATATGCTGGGTATATGTAAGGGAACTTTTCAAATTCTCATATTCATCATGTTTCAGTTTATACAGGTTGTTATGACTCTTTCCAAAAAAACTCCGAAGTCACAATTTCGACCCTTGGGGAAAATGCACCAAATCTTCTCCCAATACAATAAAAATGAGTAACATGGATTCCAATGCTTAAGTACTAAACATGAGACTTGAAATAAGCATTAATTACAGTCCATACATCATACATTTATCATATATACATTCCTCCATTTGAAATAATAAGCATTACCATGGCATATATCAAAATAGACTGGAAATGGTCATTGTTTACTCATCAAAAGTCATTTTGGCATACAACTCTTGGGAATTTCGACTTGAAACTTTCTGAGAATTAATAAAAGATAATAATTAACTTATTACAATCATAAATGGATAATTAAATTCTCTCCCAATTCGAAATCATCAGCATTGCAATGGTTCACAACAAGATAGTGGGGAAATGACATTGTTTCTTCATTGTTCAACATTTTTACATAAATTCTTTTGGGTATTTTTACCTGAGAGTCTTCTGAACGTGAAATACATATCATATAGATCATAAAATAATATAATTGGAATTATAATCTTCCCCAAAGAGATCAATAGCTCACCCAAAGCGCAATCCCTTCATTTGCATGAATATGGTGTGAAAAATGGAAATAGTTGAGAGAGAGTGTTGCAATAGAAGAATCCACATGATTCCTGTAGATTGAACATGAAAAAAATACTCCATTAAATATCCATGAAATACCCAAGTGGCCTTTCCAAACACCAACTAGGATGGGAATCTTTCACCCTTGAAATTGGCTTAAGCAAGAAAACTAGTCATCCACTAGCTCTCACAATTCACAAATGAGAAAAAGCTTCTTCTCATGGACGATCCCTGTATTTTATAAAAATTATTAGTCTTCTAAGGTTCCAAATCCATCCATAAACCAAATCCAAGTCGAATTGGTGTGGCTTCTCATGCTATGCCATGTGGCCTCTCTCTTCACCTTCCCTCTTCTCCCAAATTTGAGTAGGAGCCTCTTGGCCTTCTCCAACTCCCAAATTCAACCTCTAAGATGCTCTATTCAGTATTGACATGTCAGTATGTCAATATTTCAGCCTTCAGATCTAAATTGTGTCATAACTATCATATAATCTCCATCATTGGTGTCATAGATGTCATAAATGTAAGGGGAATCTAGCCAAGTGTCCATGAAACTTCCATTTGGCTCTTCCTCTCCCATGTAAGTTACAATTCATCCCAAATTTGACCAATGAAGTATATGGACAAGTATATTAAAATTATAATCCATCCAAAACATTAGGCTTCCCATATATTCAAATTTGCAAGAGAAAGATACCATTTAACATAGGAATTCTAGCTAGTGTGGGCCCCATAGTCTCCATGTGTCTTCATGCTCCATTGCCACTTCCATTTTATCTTGTATTTATTTAATAAGCTAAATTATTAAATATTTATCCCCTTCTAATGCCTAAACATAATTTATTATCACCCTTATTCAAAATCTCAAAGCCTCCATCCCCAACCTAGGAAACTAGTGCTTTTCCTCCTTGGCAATTATTTGACTTTTACCATCCATTTGACAACTTTCAAAATATGGAAAATGTGATTTGGCCATTGTGATCCAATGCAAAATTTGGGACATTACATTGTGTACATCTGGATTGGCATCCGTGAAACTAAAGGTATGAGTAAAGCAAACTGTCAGCTCCTACCAAATGGTTATTTCTTCATGCAACTCTGTCAATACATACCACAATATTGGAATCTCATGAAATGTGTGGACAAAGGCGTGGACCCATCCATCCTTTGGTCAAGATGCCCACAATGTCTGACATTCCATCAAATGGTTTGCAGGGTCATTCTTCCCGTTGTGCCTCCCAGTATTATATATTTTTGCATCATCGAAGTGCACTGTCATCAACTGTAGACACTGCTCCCATCCAATAATTGTCTTTCTATGAGTTTCCTACTTGCGTGCTAGGGTAGCCTTTAGTGCCTCCTCCAGTGCCAACAATCGTTGCAGTTCTAATACCTTCTCTTCAAACTCCATTAAGAACATGGACAGCTCAGGATGTCCCTCATAGGTTAGTAATTCAACAACCTCAGACGTGACATGGCACAACGACTGCATGATCAGACCATAATTTCTGAATGACACCTCATGCATGTGGTTTTTCTAGTTTTCTAATGCATCATTAGAATTAGTAGACGCAGAACTAGCGTTGTTCCAACCGAGCTGTCCATCAGTAGTTGGGTGTACGTAATCTTTGAAAATGTTGTAAGCATTATCCCATCCCTTCACAACTTCATCTTTCACTGGTTCAACACATATTCATCCTTCATTTGGATCCATAGGAGTGACAACTCTAATGTCTTGATTCTCAAATGTCATCATTCGGTTCTTGAAGTTGATTACTGCTATACTATCATTTTCCCATCCAATCCTCAACAATGTGGGATAGGAACCTCCACCATCAACAACTTCAATCACATCAAAATTGAAATAGTTCTTTATACCTTTAACATCCATGGCTAGGTTCGACACATGTCTGATTGGTTGTACTTTGGCCTGATTAGCCAAGCGTAGTTGCATAGGGGACCAACCCAATGCCAATCTCTCCATTTTCTTCCAGTTTTTCTTTGTCATAATATTCACATATGAGCCCACATCTAGAATGACTGAATCTACTTCATAGTCCCCAATATGAATGTTCATGCACATCTATTTTCCCGTCTTTTTCTTATGTAAAGAGTTCATTGAGGAGTCCTTCCGCTCCTTACCCGAGCAGTGCAACAAGTTTTCAATATCGGCTAGAGAATCGGGATCTCTTTCCAGCGATAAGAAACTCTCAAAGAAGTACTGCAAGGTATCATGCTGTCGCGATGGTCCTGCCTCCAACAAAGAATCAAAAGCAGAGGGAATTTCATAGACATCTAACTTACCAGGATTTCTTTCGATCGCATCCTGAGCTTCAAAGAATGTCTCTTTTTCAGTTGGGATATCAAACGACATCTTCTTCTTCCTAGCCAATTGAACCTATAGGCGAGGCCCATCCTCTCTAGTCATCGCACCTCCGCGGGTGACGATGGAAACATCAACATCCTCTATTCTAGGCTTTGTTGAGATTGTCACAACTATCTATACTTTATTTTGGTTCATCGACAGATTCTAGTTCATTGTTGGATTCAAATTAATTGGCAGGTTCATTGTTGGATTCACAGTATGAGTCTGAAGTGGAACTTGATTCTAAGCCTGGTTTTGTAATTTATTCTGGTTCTATAGATGACTTTGATTCTGCAACTGGTTCTGACTCTGTAACTGAGGAAAGTTCCCGACATGCCATCTTATGATTAGTTGTGGGAATTTCTTGACAGCATGGTCAATTGCAATGCAGTATGTACATGAACACTGCAATTATGGGAAATCTCTCTGATAATGTCCAAATACCCCACATTTGTAACACTGGACAGGTCCAGGACCTAGTCCTCCTCCTCTTCCTCGGAATCCTCTTTGTTGTTGGTACTATGGCTAAACCAATTGTTGTGGCGGAGGATTCGACTGCCGCTAAACGTAGTTTGCTTCTTGAACATATTTTGGCTATGGCAGATCCATCAACATTTGACTATACTACAGTTGTGGTGTGAAATGTGGCTGCGGCTATGATGGTATAAATTGCATCTGTGGCGATGGTGTATACTGTGGTTGAGGTTGACAGTTTACCACCTGACTCTGTGGCTATGGTTTTTGTACTAAGCGATGATCTTCACCCTTCATAGATTATGAGTTGTATGTCCTTTCCTGAAGCAGGCCATATGCATGACAGTCTTTATCTTCATGCCCCACAGACCGACAAAATGAACAATATAGTTTTTTCGACATCGTCACCATCTTCTGCATGTAGCTACATTCTTCATGTCAGTTCCCATA
Organism: Pseudotsuga menziesii; assembly: GCA_001517045.1. NCBI lineage: Eukaryota > Viridiplantae > Streptophyta > Pinopsida > Pinales > Pinaceae > Pseudotsuga > Pseudotsuga menziesii. Next base: position 132,811 of record LPNX010964018.1, read on the forward strand.
GAATTGGAATATGCGGAACCATGGTACGCTGCCGCAAATGAGTGGGTTTGGCACCCCTGATAGCAGATAATTGAGGAAGTCAGGGAAAGTATCTTTAGTGTGTCCATCTGTGTGAAAATGAGTGCATCAAATATCTTCATGATTCTCTTTCCCTTTATTAATGTCTTGCAACTGAAGCATCTAGCTCGCCATATGTGCCTATATTTGGTTCATACCAGTTGCATTCTCCCCAATAGGTGAAGCTTATAACTTCATTACGATATCTAGAGCCTCGCTCTGTGTCACAATCTTCTGTTGCATCAATGGTTGTTGAATATGAGGTACCAATGCTGTGATAAACCATTCTTTGTGTTGAAAATCACTCATATCGAAACTGAATCTCACCATTGGTGTCTTGAATATTTGATCTAAGTCCCAAATGGTCTCATTAGGAAATTTCTTAATCTCTTTTAACTCAGTGATATACTATGCTTTAGATTTTGGTTTCAAAAATTCTTCAATCAGTCCTCTCCTGACTTCATCCTATGTTTTTTCATGGGTCCCTATAGGAACTTGTATAAATTTCATTTACCAATCCAGCGCACGACCCCACAGAGTAGTCGCCAATTGGCCTTTCTTAATGTCGTCATCCATGGCCTTTCTGATAGTCCACACTGCCTCACATAGAAACTGATACTGCTTGGGATCATCTGTCCTGTTTCCATGGAACAAAGGTAAATTTGTATCGTCGCCCGCCATCCTGGGCTTTCTTCCTATAGATGTTGATCTACTACTAGAATGCTACTAGAATGTTGATCAACTACTAGAATGCTACTACAATGCTATTGGAATGTTCATCAACTTATCTATCATATCTGACCAATTATTTAATCATCAATAGAACCATTTATCATTTCTATTTAAAAGATCACATCATTAATTCATAACAGAAATAACCATATTGTTGCGCAAACAGATCTAAAAAGATAACATTATTCATAAGCAATAAACATATAGTCAGAGATTAGAGATGGATTTTGAGGAAGGACAGAGACCATATAGTCATGAAGAGGATTTTGTTGAGGGAAGAAGGTAAATTAGACATAAGAAGAGTAGTGAGCCATTAAGCTTGAAGTATTTGGTGAGGAATTGTAGAGGGGATAATGAAAGGATAATTCATATCTAGGAGCAGATTATGAATGATCTAAAATCATTGAAGACCATCCAAAGATCCACTGAAAGGATTCATAAAAGATTTTATGTGAGGTCTAGATAATATTCAGGGGGATCTTATCAATCAGATAGAAATAAGAGGTATGCATCAAGCATTACAAACAGTATTCCTGATGTAATGTCCATTTTTAAAATTTTTACCAAAATGCCCAATTTTCCATTTTTTCACAATTTTGGCTCTTGACTAGATTTAGTGTCTTGGTCTCCAAATCAGCCCAATTGCTCCCAAATATTCAAAGGAGGCATATGAATGATATAATAACTTAATTATTATGTTCATGGATGTATTATGGCCCTCCAATCACTTTTTAAATTATGTACTAAATTCTGAACAAGATAGACGATTTTACTGGCAATTTTGGGCTCAAATCCCCCCCCCCCGGGTAAGTGGTATAAATGGCTTCCCAAATGTGAAGAAAACCACTCGAATTATTAAATTGAAGAATATTATTTTTATAATACATTATCATAGACTCATATGCATAACCAATCGACCTCCAATGGTTGTTATCAATTCTTTCAATCAAATATAAAAAACTAGTTTTGGACCTTTGGGGAAATGAGGTGTAGTTTGCTCCAATTGCTATGAAATTTGACCCAATGGAAACAAATTCTTAGTTAATAAACATGAAACCCATAATATAATTTAATTAAATTCCATTCATTCATAAATCATCAATATTTTATACATCCATTTGAATCCATCAAGATTACAACAAGGTAGTGGGGAAATGGCACTGTTTCTTCATTATTGAGAAATAATACATGAGATTTCTTGGCCTTTAAACCTGAGATATTTCTGAACTTAAATAGAAGATCATTTACATTATAATACAAAATAATGGAGCAATATAAGCTCCCTCAAAGAGATGAATAGCTCACCAAGTGCGCCTCACTCCATAGAACTGAAATATGGTGAGAAAACTTGAGATGAAAGGAAGATCAAGCTGAGACTGATATGTCCATGAGCTACTGTAGATTGCACCTGTAAATTATGACTACATTGAATCTCCTTGAAATACCTAAGTGGCCTCTTCAAACACCAACTAGGATGGGAATCTTTCACCCTCGAAATTGGCTAAGGCATGAACTAGTCATCCACTAGCTCTCTCTCTTCACAATAAAAATTTTCACAAATGATCAAAAGAGAATTCTCATGGTTGATCCATGCATTTTATAAACATTATTTCTCTTCTAAGGTTCCAAATCCAAGTCGAATTGGTGTGGCTGCTCATGCTATCCATGTGGCCTCTCTCTTCACCTTCCCTCTTCTCCCAAATTCGAGTAGGAGCCTCTTGGCCTTCTCCAACTCCCATGAACACACTATAAGATGCTCTATTCAGGCCTGATATGTCAGATATGTTAGATGTCAGCCTTCATATCTGACTTGTTTCATAACTATCATAGAATCTCCGTTATTGGTGTCATAGATGCCATAAATGTAAGGGGAATATAGCCAAGTGTCCATGAAACTCCCATTTGGCTCTTCCTCTTCCCATATAAGTTACAATTCATCCCAAATTATATCTATGAATTATATGGACAAGTATATTAACCTTATAATCCATCCAAAAACTTTATGCTTCCCATAAATTCAAGATTGCAAGAGGAGGATGCCATTTAACATATGAATTCTAGCTTGAGCGGGCCCCATAGTATCCATGTGTCTCCATTCTCCATAGTTATTTCATTTTCAATTGCATTCATTTAATTAAATCCATTAAATAAATATTTATTCCTTCTAATTTCTAACACCATTTATTAGCTCCCTTATTAACTTCTCAATGTTTCCACCCAACCAAGGGAACTAGTAGGATTGACGGAATTTTCTTGCAATGCAATTATTTGAATGGGGACATTATAGTCCTTCCTGCCCAATATTTCTTATCCTCAAGCAATTTCAGATTTGTAAGCTTCAAAATATTATCCTCTTCCCATGTGGCATCTTCACTTGGTAGAACTTTCCATTGCACCAAGTATTCTTTGATTGTTCTACTCCTCAATCTTCTCTTCCTTGTCTTCAAAACCTTTTCTGGAATAAGTGAGAGCTGTACTTAATCATCCAAAGTGTTGATGCTCGATTTGTTATCATTTTTGGTAGATAAAATATTCATTTAAATACATATTTTATCATCTTTTGTATGTTTTATGTCACACAGATTATTATTCAACTTCAGGTATGAGTGTTTTCAAGGTTTATATAAAACTATTTTATTATTATCATTCTTTAATAGTTTTATTAATTAAAATAACATTATTGAAACATATTTGATGTATTAATTAGTTTGTATAATTGGTTGCAGGTTTTATAATATTTTTGGGCCAAGTTAGTACGCAAAACGCATTCAGCCTGCTTTTCGCACAACATGTATAGTTCATCATTCATCCCGTTGCATTAAAATCGGTAGTGGTTTTCCAGATGTCGAAAGGTGTTGCTTTACACTCCAGTTCTGAAGCACGCTAGTAGATAGGCACTCAGTTCACCCTAGATCGACGCCCAGCATATCCAGCCCACGTCCTAGCCTTCCGTTCAGCACTCCGTCCAAATCGCCTATTAGACTATGCACTGCTGAGAATTAATTTTGGCCATTTAAAACATGAAACAACTGCAAACATTCTGTTATCCACACATCTGGGTGATGAAACTATGTTATAGATTGTTTTCCAGCCTGCGTTCTCCTTCACTCGCCACCATATCAACCATCCATGCACTGGACTGTTGCATTCAACCCATGATCTAGAAGATGTGCCACTATGCTCTCCTCTGTTCGCCACCTCTGAAGATCGTTCATGCTAAAGAGAAGCCTATGTGCCACCTTTGAAGTCTGTTCACACTGAAGAAGGGAGATGCTTATGCGCTAGCCTATGATCAGTTAAAATTCTCTAAACATCAGCTAAATTTAGAGAGCAGTCGAACTCTAAAGGGTCGACTTGCTCATCCTTGTAAATCATTATATAAAGCAGCCTCTGTGAGAGAGCTCAACTATCTATAAAATCAGTCAGTTAGTAGAGTTAGGAGAAGAGTTCTTGCTGTAATTTACTCTTGAACTTTGTATTTCTGTTACACCATCTGAATAAAGAGCTATATGCATTTCTATTGAAGATTGCGTTTAAGTAGAAGTTAGCTAGGCATCACCCCTGATTGCTTAGAGGGCCCCTCATCAACCATAGGTTCATTTTCTTTGTTTAGCTTAGTTTCTTTTATGTTTTAGCTAGTCTAGTTTAATTTCTAGTTTGTTTCCATTAGATTATAGTAAATTCTATTCTATTTGTTTTCTGCAATACATTAACTTAGTTTTATTTCAAAGTTAATTAGTTAGATGCACGTATAGCTTGCTTTCAGTTATTTGCTTTTAGTCATTTTGTTTCCAGTTATTTTCATTTCCAGCATTACTTCCAGTCTTTGTTTTCAAGAATATAGAATAAGTTGTTTTCATGAATTTAGAATAGATTCAATTATGCTATTTCCTTTCCTGTTTTGAATTTATGCAAGTCAATTTCTAGTTTATTTATTAGTTTAATATGCAAATGATTCCTTTTATTCGTGAATTAATTTAAGGTTAATTTGTTGTTAAATAGGTTTATTTACTGTTCCAATGTATTAGAATTACATCTGCATGGCTTCAACTGAAGATTAGTTCATTTAGGTTAGTTTTTACCATTTTTTACTATGCATCCTGTCATTCGGACAACCTGTTTAGTCTGTTATTCAGCCACCCTTTCAGACCCATAGTTCAATCTATCATTCAACCCTTAGTTCTATTTTTTTTGTGTTTTTATGTATTTTAAAATTGTTTTCAGTTCTGTTTTGCTTATGTTTGAATTATGCTTTGTCTATAGTAGTTAAATAATAGTTTTGTTCAACATTTAAGTTAAAGTTTAGTTGTTTTAAACTATTTATTAAAGTTTTATCATTTTCCTTACTTCTTTTACTTTGAACGTAGTTTAACTTATTCTTAAGTTTTGTTTCTGATTTTGTCTTATGGTTGTATGGTTTTCTGTCTATTCCTTTTGAATAGATTTATTTGTTTGCATGCGAGATTTAGTGTTTTCCTTAGAATGCTTTTAGGTTGTCCTTTTATGATTGTGCTATTGTTGAAAGAACTTGCAGGACATAACCTAAAGATATTTCTTTATTAAGTTTTCTACTTGCTTCTTTTTAAGTTTTATTTATTAAGTTTTCTAGTTGCTTATAAGTTAAGTCTTCCTTGCACTTTAGTTTTTTGTTTGAATAAGTAAGTTGCCGATTATATTCTTTTCAGTTCAAAGTTTTAGGATAGATTATTTGTTTAGTTGATCTTTTATCTCAGTTTAGTTACCTTAATTGCATTTTTAGGAAGTTTGACTCAATTTTTCATTTTTAAAGATCTTTTGATCTTTTGTTTGTTAAAATATTTACACGACACTCTCTACCTTCGCATATATTTTGTGTCCACTCTAAGCTTACCAACCCCAGCTGATAATTAAAGAATAGGTGGATTAATTTAGACATTATAACACCAAACACTTTTGGCGTCGTTGCCAAGGAGTTCTTCTGTAAGGTAGAATATAATTCTTTATGAAGTTTAGTAATAGGTTGGTAGCGAGGGAGTAGTAAGACGAGAGGTAAGAACCTGCACATCTGTTATAACAGGCACCCCCAAACCCAGCAATAGCAATAGCATAGGTTTTCTTTAGTTTAAAGTTTCTCATGAGTAGAATTAGAGATTCTCAGGGTATATTTATCAAGACCGAAAAATTTGTTGAAATCCCTACTAACTACCGTAGGGTACGTAATTTCCCAACTACTAACTCACCAGAAAGGTATCGAAAGACGCCTATAGGAAGTAGTTATACCCTGAAACCTAAAGAAACTACCTTAGAATATCTTACTGGAGAAGCCATAGAAGGAGAAGTAACCTTGGAAGAAGGTCCAAAGGACCCTGTTCCTGAGGAAGTTCAAGAAGGTCAGCCATTAGAAACCTCTATCCCTCCACTAGTTTCAAATCCAATTAACACAAATTTTTCACTAGTAGGAGATCCGAGTTTTGTTGACTTTGTTGATCCTGCTCAAGTAAAATATCTCTTTGGAACCTCAGTAGATCCAGTCATTTCACAAATTGAAACTTCTACAGTAGAACCTACTATCCCTCTAGGGTTTAATAAAAACACGGTTGATCAGAGGAAGATCTCTCCCGAAAAAATATGTTGGGACGCCTCCTTATCACCTCAAAAGGAGCCTCCTAGGTATATTTACGTTAAGAATCCAGCTTATATGGAGAGACGGGGAGAACATGAATATCATGATGAAGTTAGGAATGAAGAAGGAGAAGGGGAAAATCGAATTGAGGCTACCTTCGGGTTCCCTATCTTAGATACAATGCAGGATGTAACTATGAAAAACATCCCTCCTTCCTCCTTGCCTACTTTCTATGGAAAAAGTAATGAGGACCCAGACACAATCTTGTTCGAGTTCAATATCCTTTGTAGGAGTTACAATTATCTACAAGAAGCTCGCAAACTAAAACTCTTTCGCACTACACTCAAGGATTCCGCCTTGAGATGGTTCATGGGATTAGGAGAATCTTCTATTCGGACTTGGGATGATATGAAAACCTCATTCTTGCAAAAATATCAAGAATACTGCAAACCTAAAGACTCTCGATATGATATATTCAAGATACAACAACTTGAAGATGAGAGTCTAGAAGATTATCGCGAGAGGTTTATTTATACATTACATAAGTATAAATATAATGACCTCCGAGAAGATGCAGTATGTACACTTTTCCTTAAGGGAATCTCTAAGGACTTGTTAGAGAGTCTTAATCTCATGGCAGCTAGCGATATTTCTCATAAAAAATTTGCACAGATCGGTGAGATGTGTAAAAATTATTCTAGGAAAAGGGGCAAAGTTGCGAAAAAATTTTGAGATCCTTTTAGTAAGAATATAAGAGGAAATGTTCCTAGTTCAATCGAAGTTACAAGAGTAGAGTTAGGAAACCTATTGGAGAATTTTAAGACTGATATATTAGGAGCAATGGGTTCCCAAATAGATGCTTTACAAGCCAAGAAAAGGCAGGATGAAGAATGAGCAGTAATGAGTATCTTTTGTCCAAGATGTAGAACTAAACATCCCCAAAGGGAATGTCCATTAAACAAAATCTCTGTATGTCACATATGTACAGAAGAGCATCCAACAGATAACTGCCCTTCCTTGCCTGGATTGCAAGCCATCTATAAGAGTGGGGATGTAGTTGAAACATCTAGGAGGCCTCCCTGGAAACCTAGGTACCAACCAGCATATCCAAAATTTTCACCACAACCTCTACCCTATTATCCTCCATATCAACCACCTCAACAATGGAACAATTCTAGTTGGAAGAACTGGCCATCTCAGTATCCTCCTCCTCAATTTCCACAACAGCAATATTGGTCACAAGGATGGAGAGGACAACCATATCCTCAGCCACAACCTGTTCCTGCACCTAATCATCATTATCCTCATAATCAAACAAATTTTTAGCAAATATCTCCTGTGTTTGTACCTCCAGTTCCTTTTATCGCACAACAATCTCATCACTTTCAGAATTCAAATCCTCCTAGACCTACATTATTACCTGCACAGCCGATATCTAACCCTAACAATAAACCAAATCAAGATCTTAACAACATTGAGTTTCAAAATCTTCCCTCATACCTTATCTCGACTGTACCTGTACATGAAATTTAATTACGATCGGGAAGAGTTGTGAATAATAAACCCAAGTCATCATTCAGGAACCAAACGAAGAAGAAGAAGATACAAGTGAACCCATGAATGATGCTATTTTGGAGGATGTGACCATTCCAAAGGTTCTAGTACACACCCATCCTCCACAAGAAACTACTCAGGAGAAAAGAATTCCTCCATTTCCAAAAAGATTAGTAATAGAAAAACTTGTAGTTCATCCAGAGTATAACATTTTGAATGAATTAAAGAACATTTGTATTAAGATCCCTCTATTACAAGCTATCAAATATATACCTATCTATAGTAAGGTAATAAAATATCTATGTATTAAATTCCCAGGAAAGAAGCAAAAGGACCCTCTTACAATTCATGTTATAGGAGAAATGTCTAAATGTATTATAGGTCAGTACCGGCTTGCAAAATATACAAATCCAGGAACCCTAGTGGTGACTGTAATTATAAACAACACCGCCGTAGAGAATACATTAACCGATTTAGGATCCGCTATTAACATGATGACCACCATAGTTTTAGAAGTTTTACAGTTAGGACAATTTCTTCGACCTACCCCTTCCATCCTAGAACTAGCAAATTGCACTACGGTAAAACCTGCTGGAGTCTTGGATGACATTTTTGTATCAGTAGCTTCATGGGAATACCCTGTCAAATTTATGGTCGTAGAATCAAAGGATCCTTCTAAAGGACATCCTATTATCTTGGGAAGACCATGGTTAGACACCACAAATGCTTTTATAGGATGTAGGGATGGAGAGATGACTATTTCCAATGGGTTGTCCACATAAACACTTATTTTATACCCCTCAACACAACCAATAACTGAAAATTCATGGTGGTTAAATTGTTCTTTTGGGGATGAATAATTTGATGATATCTCCCTTCCTAGTGATTTTTATTTAGCACTTCAGGAGCATACTACTGAGAATGTATTAAACCAGTTTGTCTCTTCAACAACCTGTACATATTTCCCTCAGTCCTTTGCTCAACTCGATCAGATTTTTGGAGATGAGTTTCAAGAGGATATGGCTCTCTTAATGTTTACAAAACCACCATGTGTCTTCACAATTGAAGAGCATACAGGAACATATACCATACCTTGTGAGCTTGGCCCTGAAAAATTCTTACATATAAACGTCGGATTAAGTGAAAACCAACAAGCACAGCTACTTAAAGTTCTTAAGAAACAAGCTGGAGCATTCGCATGGGAATACACTGATATGAAGGGTATACACCCCGATACCTGTATTCACCATATTTATATGGATCCAAGCATATCACCTGTAAGGCATCCACAGAGGAGGATGAATCCTGCTCTAAAGGATATAGTAAATGAAGAATTACAAAAACTCCTCACTACTGGTTTTATCTATCCTATTTTCGACAGTAAATGGGTATCTCCTTTAGTAGTAGTTCTGAAGAAAGTTACAGGGAAATGGATTATTTGTGTTGATTTTAGGGATCTAAACAAAGCTACTTTGAAAGACTACTTTCCTTTGCCTTTTATTGATCAAGTGTTAGATACGCTGTCAGGTAAACAATACTTTTCCCTTCTTGACGGATATAGTGAATACAATCAAATTATAATAGCACCTAAATATCAGGGTAAGACCAGTTTTACATGCCCTTGGGGAACATTTTCTTATCAAGTCTTGCCATTTGGCTTATCTAATGCACCTACCACTTTTCAGCAAGCAGTCTTAGGAATTTTCTCTGATCTTATACATGACTATGTTGAAGTATATATGGATGATTTCACAGCCTACAGTAACACCTTTTAGGATGCTCTTGACAACCTAGAGAAAGTTCTGATCCGATTTTAGGAGACAAACCTAGCCCTTAGTCATGAAAAGTGTAAAATGTTACTGACATAAGGTATATTTTTAGGACACCATATTTCTTCCCAAGGAATTAAGGTAGACCCTGCAAAGATCGAAGTAATAGTTGGACTTCCCTCTCCAAAAACCTAGAAAGAGGTAAGAAGCTTCCTTGGTCACGCAGACTATTACTGCCGCTTTATTGAAAATTTTACTAAAATAGCTGCACCAATGTTTAAGTTACTTACAAAGGACTCAAAATTCCAGTGGACAGAATCCTGTCAAAACGCTTTTGAAATCTTAAAAGCTAAACTATCGATGGCACCAATACTTAGGGGTCCTGATTGGTCCCTTCCTTTTCACATATCTACCGATGCCTCTGATACGGCCATAGGAGGAGTCCTCGGCCAAAAATAAGGACAAGCACCTTATGCCATCTACTTTATTAGCAAAAATCTCACCCCTGCCGAATTAAATTATACCGTTACCGAAAAGGAATTTTTGGCAGTAGTTTATTCTATTAATAAATTTCATCATTATATCATAGGTTATGAAGTTTTGTGCATACCGATCACTCCGTCATTAGATTTCTGATGAATAAACCAATTACCAATGGTAGAGTGACCCGGTGGCTTCTTTTATTGCAAGAATTTAACATTACCATCATTGATCGACCTGGTAAAGAAAATCTCATAGCAGATTTGCTTTCACGTATTCAACATGAAGACGGTACTAAACCAGTTGATGACACTTTTCCTGATGAAAATCTATTTGTTGTATCTATTCAAACCCCTTGGTTTGCGGATGTTGCCAATTATCTAACAATGGGGAAAATAACAAACCGTTTGTCTCCACATGAGAAGCGTCGTATTATAGTTCAAAGTTCTAATTATTGTTTGGTTGATAACGATCTCTTCTGTACTGGTCCCGATCTCATTATTCGACGATGTGCATAGGAGGATGAAATGACAGAAATCCTCCACGCATTCCATGATGGACCATGTGGAGGGAATTTTTCTAATAAGAGGACAGCATATAAAGTCTTACATTATGGTTATTATTGGCCAAGCATTTTTAAGGATGTTTCCAAATATGTTAAAGGATGTGATAGTTGCCAAAGAATGGGTAGACCTACATCATCCGATCAAATGCCTTTACAACCCCAAGTCATGATTGAAACTTTTGAGAAATGGGATCTTGATTTTGTAGGACCAATCTCTCCCATGTCTCGTAAAAAGAAATATATCTTAGCTTGTACGGACTATGTCACTAAGTGGGTAGAAGCTAAAGCTTTATTTAGAGCCACAGAGAAGTCGGTGGTAGAATTTATATATGAAGAAATATTCACCCGGTTTGGTGTACCTAGAGAAATTGTCACAGATCAAGGTACTCAGTTTACTTATAAATTAATGAAAGAACTTACTATGAAATATGGCATTTGACATTGCAAATCTTCACCTTATCACCCTCAGGATAATGGTCAAGTAGAACCAACTAATAAAGTATTAGAATCCAGCTTAACTAATACCATTCACTTCCATCATAAGGATTGGGCAGATAGACTTCCCAAGGCTTTATGGGCCTATAGGATAACATGGAGAAACACTACTGGACATACCCCCTATGAGTTAGTGTATGGAAAACAAGTCCTTTTACCTATTGAGTTTCAAGTTAAAACTTTTTGTATGGCAGCACAATTAGGCATGAATTTGGATGAAGCACAGAAACAACAAATATTACAAATTAATGAGTTAGATGAAATTACGCAAGATGCACTTCAAAGAACAATGTTAATACATAATCAATGAAAAACATGGCATGATAAATTTATTAAGGAAAAGCAGTTTAATACTGGAGATTGGGAACTATTGTTCGATTCACAGTTTAAAAATTTTAAAGGGAAATTAACTACCCGTTGGATGGGTCCATACAAAGTAGTTACGGCTTTTGACAATGGATCAGTAAAAATTAAAACAATTGATGGCTCAAAAATTTCCTTTATATGAAATGGACATAGACTTAGGCTCTATCACCAACCGACATCTAAACAGGATTTCATACAAAATGTTTTGCAACAAAATGAAATGGAATTAGTTGAAGGGGAAGCTATTCCTCCTCCTCCTGATCCTTGAAATATTTTGGGTTATTATTATTTATATATATGTACATATGTGTTTGTTGCTTTGAATAAATAAGAGTAATTTCTAGTAGGTTGTCTATACAAGACTCTTTCGCTTTTATGTATTTATGAATAAATTGAATCATCTAATAAGTGGTTTTGCAGTGATTACAAGTATTTTATCTCTATGAGCAGCTAATGGAATATTACTTGGAAAAGGGAAGTATGTTAAATACTCATCAGGTATTTTAATCTTTTTTAGGGTACTTTCGAAATTTGCAGCTTATGTGGATAAATTTTATATATCAATCCTTTATATATCATACTTAACCAATTCCGTTATGATTCATATAGTTTTTGGTATTTTGATTCAGACATGTATATTTCTGATTTATTCTTTTAAACAGTTGCCTGATAAGACCCACAAGTTCATTATCATATTTTTCACATCTTTATTTTTCACCTATGGATTACTAGTTCATCCTATACTTGTTATCAAAACTTGTCTCTTGAGTATTTTGGTGATAACTTGAAAGTAAGTGGATTTTTTTATCTGTGGGGAACATTACTTTACTTTATAAAGAAGAAGGACTGTTAGGTTAAAGAACAACTTTTAGTTATTCTCTTTTGACAGGTTTTATGAGTCTAGCCATTATGAAATTACTTATAAATTTATTTTGAAAAGAAAATGAATTATGTGTTTAGCAGGGCTTAACATGCTCTAGTACCAATCGGCTTCCATATCTTTACTATCATTATACAAGGAAAACCCACTGGGGTACTGAACAGGCCTGCTGGTAGGGGGCCAATGCTAAGTAAAAACCTTATAACAGGAAGCTCGATAAATGCAAGTAAACCCGTCGGGGTACTGAACAGGCTCGCTGGCAACGGGGCTATGCTTGCATGGTACCAAGATAAACCCGTTGGGGTACTGAACAGGCCTGCTGACAGCGGGGCAATATCTGGTAAATGAGATCTGGTTAATACACCACTATACACATAGTTCATCTAATAGTGATAATATATGAAAAAAAATTCAAAAAAAATATGTCATGGACAATTGTTTATAATGTCATTCGAGAATGGCTATAATTTGACTTTGCTCGGCCGTCTAATTCCACATATATCTAAGATGTCATTATCTTAGAAATGGGACCTATAGCTGTAAATCTCACACACTCCGGGGTACACTTGAAATACTTGATGATGACAGGATATCTTTACAATGAGGCATGGATGGCTAGTTTTTCCCTATGGTTTTCTTTTAATTATATTATTCTCATTTTACATGGTCTTTCTAAGCACTATTTTATTTTTCATAAATATACATTTTTGAACCATTTCCATTTACTAGTTAGTTTTCCTTACAACGAATTAACAGCATGCTCGCATTCTTTCTATTTTTCTGGAACAATCATTTCTTCTCTCTTTATGGCTTGAGGGCATGCCATCTCTTTGGTTTGGGGGAAGAGGGATTTTATTTGAAAAATTAGATTATTTTTATTTTTGATAAATCTGTTTATCTCTAACAAATGATAAGTATTTTCAGGAATATAAAAAGTGGAATTTGGTTATAGCTTGAAGCATATTTTACAGCAAAATTCAATATGGTCTTACCATATGAAGAATCGAATGAAGGAAAATGAAATATCAAATAGCAACCTGAGTAAAAATGGTGACTAAAATTTGCTAACCAAATTTTTTTTTTAAGAAAATAGTTTTTACTTCCATATCATTTTATTATTAATAATCCTATCCTTTTATCCAATTAATTATGCATGAAAATGATTAATCTTCTTTCTATTCAAGATGTGATTTATGTTTTTGTTCAACCTTTCCAAAGTTTTACTTTGGACATGGTTGAATTAATTTCAAAACCTTATAAATGATAAAATTATTTTAAACCTGAAAACTGTTTATTTAAGAATGTTGAAAAATCCAATAAAGTCATTTTTAATTTTCATATAAATATGTGACATGAAAGATATGTTATTTTAAAGTTACAGGTTAACAGATTGAAGTTTAAATTACGTTCTTCATCTGCCAAGTTGAAGGAAGCTGCCAGTTCGCCTTCTTCCTAAATTGTTTTTCTTTCTTTTTGCTCAGTGGGACCTGGCATTTCTCCGGATTGGGGGAATGTTGATCCTCGATTTGTTACCATTTTTTGCAGATAAAATATTCATTTAAATACATATTTTATCATCTTTTGTATGTTTTATGTCACGCAGATTATTATTCAACTTCAGGTATGAGTGTTTTTAAGGTTTATATAAAAACTATTTTATTATTATCATTCTTTTATGGTTTTATTAATTAAAATAACATTATTGAAGAATATTTGATGTATTAATTAGTTTGTATAATTTTTTTCATGTTTTATAATCTTTTTGGGCCAAGTTAATATGCAAAACGCATTCAGCCTACTTTTCGCACAGCATGTCTAGCTCGGCGTCCAACTCGTCATTCATCCCGTTGTGTTAAACTCGCTGGTGGTTTTCCAGATGTCGAAAGGTGTTGCTGTACACTCCAGTTCTGAAGCACACTAGAAGATAGACACTTCGTTCACCCTAGATTGATGCCCAACATATCCAGCTCACGTCCCAGCCTTCCGTTTAGTACTTCGTCCAGATCTCCTATCAAAATGCGTGCTGCTGAGAATTAATTCCAGCCATTTAAAATAGAAACAACTGCAAACGTTATATTATCCACGCGTCTGGGTGATGAAGCTATGTTCTATACTGTTTTCCAGCCTGTGTTCTCCTTCACTCGCCACCACATCAACCATCCATGTGTTGGACTGTTGCATTCAACCCATGATCTAGAATATGCGCCACTACGCTCTCCTGTGTTCGCCACCTATGAAGATCGTTCATGCTGAAGAGAATCCTGTGCGCCACCTTTGAAGACTGTTCACACTGAAGAAGGGAGATGCTTATGCGTTGGCCTATGATCAGTTAAGACGCTTTAATGATCGACTAAATTTAAAGAGTAGTCGACCTCTAAAGGGTCGAATTGCTCATCCCTGTAAATAATTATATAAAGAAGCCTCTGTGAGAGAGCTTAGCTAGCTGTAAAATCAGTAGGTTAGTAGAGTTACGAGAAGATTTCTTGCTGTAATTTACTGTTGAACTTTGTATTTCTATTCCACCATCTGAATAAAGAGAGGTAACCACAAAACCACTTTAGACTCTATCCTAACATTATACAATCAGAGAGGGATCTCTCAATATTTGCAAAGCCTTCTTACTCAGGATTTTCAATCAAAACACTCAAAAGGTCATTTTATGATAGGATAAATTTGTTTTTAAGAAATTTGGTTGCATAATCATGGAAGAGACCAATAGGAAATGGAGTCAAAAATCATATCTGAGATAGCTTGCAAGAGGTAGGGGTTTGAAAGGTTCATGGACAGAGGCAAGGTAGACATAATTTCCTTAGTATTCAGGCATTGGCATGTTTATTAGAAGACAAGAAAGACAATCCATCTAAACAGAGAACCTAACTAGGGTGAGTTCTATAAAAACTTTAGCAGAAAATTGTGTGAAAATGATTGAAACAATAGGCCTAGAGCATCCAAGATGAATTCTAGTTCATAAAATTACAGATCAAACATGAAATAAAAGACAAAATGGATTGATATATTGGAAAAAAAATTACACAAGAAGGTCACTTATTGAAGAAAAAGATGGCACAAGAATCTCTGCCATGGAAAAGCTCAACATTCCTCCTCTGCAATTATATTCATCTCTGGAAAACTGAAACCTATTACAATGAATAGCCTCTTTTCTCTTGGAAATCCAACCCTATATCTATAAAATACATATTAATATATATCTAACAATTACATATATCAAACTTAAATTCTGAATCTAACTAAACTCTAAAAATAGAAACAATTACAACTGATTTCCTTCATTTTAGGATGCAAACTGCTAAAAAGTAGGATTCAAATCCCCACCTGCAAATATGAAATGATGAAAACTGTGTGAAATATAATATATATATATATTTTAATTCCACCTATCCTCGAAAAAACCCATGTCTTCGTTTTTCTATATTCGCCCCCCCTCCTGCTCATCCGAATCTGCTTCTGAAGTTGATGGCTCTGACATGAAAATTAAATTTATTAAACTTTCCCTATGAAGATGACTTAAATTCTCCCAAACTGTAACACATGTATAATAACTGAGAGAGGTTATTGTATATAGGAATGTTATGAGGAAAATCCTCTCCCTATTTTTGAAAATTCACTTCCATTTGGCAGAAACAACTCTCTGAACTTAATGGAGGAAACAATTATTTTCATAAGAAACATAGGTTTGCTGCTTCAATTTTGAATTGTTAACTCTAATTCTGTTTTCAATAGTTAATTTGACACCTTTTTATCCTCTGAGAGGTTGGGTGCTGCATGGTCTTCATATGCACTATAGATCATTTTTCGACAAAAAACAGAACACTTCAGGAATAATTCCCAAGTATATGTTCATGGCCATTGGTGTTTTTCTGTCAAAAATTTCAAAACAACGAACTCCATTCTCCTCTTCCTCTACCACCATAGCTAGGTTGATAAAATATAATTTAATAAGACAACATGATATTTAAAATGTTTCCTTGCAAACAATAGAATTGTCAGCCAACTTCCAGTATTTGAGTGTTCTCTCTCAACTACCATTGAACAAAAAATCATTTCCACCAAGCAGACATAACTTTGATATAATTAAAGAGTTTATCCCTGAATCATGTCTAGAATAATTTGCATTTTTTAACACATAAATTAGCACTTTTCTTTCCAAGGACGAGCTGAGTTTGAAACATTCCTTGTATTGCTAACACAATGCACTGCAAAAACACCATATAATAGAACCAAAAAGATCCAATTAAGCAAAACCTGCCATCTCTCTTAGCATCAAACCAACAATAGTTTCAATCTATGAAATTAATATGGAGCGTTGATCGGGATTTTTCTATGACTTCAGCCATCCAAAAATGCATCCCGCACCCGATTTTGCAAATCCAAAAATTTCATTTGTCCTTGCTTGTTCACATTGCGAAATCCACCTCACCCGTAAATCTACACCATCTACAGATCTTACAGTTGATTTGGTCTGCGGTTTAACACCATTTCGCAGATTTGAAAATTTATTTTCTCCTCGCATGTAGATGATGCAAAATCCATGTGCGTTGTTAGATGATATGTGATTTTACCTGTACCGTTGATCTTCCATTTTATTTGTAGGATTTTTAAACAAAAACCAAAATCGCCAGAAGGACGTTGTAGCTTCTTTAGTTATGATATTAACTTGATTACTCCTTACATCGAAAGAATCATCCCAATTTTATCATACATGAACCAATAATTCATGTACCATATGTTGGAATAATGTAGAAATACTAGGAAGATTACTCTAGATTGGGTTGATGTGTATTATCTTTGATTAGCATCATATCCATAACTCTAGGATCTGGATTTGGTTCGTTATGAGAGTCCTCACATTTATATTGTAATAATTTCACATTTGATAATTGAATTGGATTGACCATTCCTTTGTGTGAGCGAGCCTTCATGCTCTACCCTGTCTACCTTCTTAATTTCTAAGTTGGTATCAAAGCCTGAGTGAAGGCTGGGTGTAAGTGATTAAATTTTTTTTGTGTAGACGTCATGTTGAGCATGAGGTTGACGCCACTGTGAGTATTGAAGGGGAACGTTGGAACATTGCAGATCACCGTCGTGAGGTTGACGCCATCGAGGTTCAACTACAGATCATCATTGGAGCTGAACGTTGGAACTGAATGCTGAGTGCAAGCGTTGAAAGAGCCGAATTTGACCATAAGAAGTTGTCGCTGCTGTAGCCGCCATCTACCTGCTATATTGGTGATTTTATTTGTGAAGTGTTCATTTTTCCAAAAGCAGTGAAGTGATTTTATTTGCTGAAGCAACGATTTCCATAAGTGAAGCAGCGACGTCCACCTCTGTACGTGCAGAGCCCGAGCAATATAGTGATGGTTATTTGTTCGCATATTGCTACTACCATCTCAAATATTTCCTCCTCCTTGCATCCGCACACGACTAGTGATATACGCATGACAAGAACACCCTGTTGTTCCTTGACTACAGCGTGCAGCTATAAGGATCACCATGGAGAGCTGCATGGAGATCAACGTATCGCTGGAAATCAGTCTATCAACGTGGAGATCCTGCATGATAATTTGTTTTACTCTCTTGTGAAGTCTTGGCACTGCCTATCGGCTGAAGAAGAGGAGTGGTGCCTCCATGAATTTTGCAAAGGAGGAGCGGTGGAATCGCCTGTCAGTCAAAGGTGTGGAGCGGTGGCACCACTGGATCTGTGAAGAGGAAGAGCGATGCTCAAGCCTCTCCTTAAACTGATTTTGGGTAACGCCCCCAGAAATGACTCTGACAAGAAGAAAAGGTGCGGTTCTCAATTTTTAGTTTTGGTTGAATACATATCAGCTCTTCAGATCAAGCGAACTAAGGTAAATGGAAAATCCACGTCTTGCTGATACTTATATCAATGAAGCATCCAAATTAAATGGTGAAAATTATATAAATTGGAAATTCAATATGATGACTGTGCTTGAATCCGCTAATGTGTGGTCAATTGTGACCGGTTATGAGTCGATGCCTGTAAATGTCGCATTGCTTCCATTCTAGAAAAAGCAGGAGCTGAAAGTAAAAACGACATTGAGGATGTCTATTAAAGACAACATAATTCCACATATCAGAAACTACACAACATCTAAAGCAACATGGGACACGCTTAAAGGTATGTATCAAACAACTGATGCTAATCAGGTTTTGTTTCTCAAAACCAAATTGTTTTCAATCAAGATGGAGGATAATGAAGGGGTAAGCAAATTTATTTCTCACATTAAAGAACTGACTAATAAATTGGGAGATATAGGTGAAATTGTTGAAATTTCTGATTTAGTAACAGTCACTCTAAAAGGTTTAGTGCCAGACTACAAAGTGTTTATTTCAGCACTTACAACAAGAGAGAAACCCCCAAATTTTGAACAAGTTACAGGGATTCTAATACAAGAAGAAGAAAGAATGAAGAACTATGATATGGATGCTGGAGGTTCAGACTTGGCACTAATGGCAAGAGGTCGATATACACACAGAGGCTAACCATGGAGCAGACCATGGAATGGAGATAGAGGGAAACAATGGAATGGAGACAGAGGCATATTTCATCCAAAACAAAAGGGTATGGCTCAGACTGATCCTGATAGAAATAATGTAGATCGTCATCATTGGGGAAAACCAAGACACCTCAATAGAAATCATTATCGAAAGAAATTTTATAGAAATAGAAACTACAATGGAAGTCACAATGGAAATTTTGCAAATACAGACACCTGAAATTAATGATTTCAAAAATCTGAGATTGTTTATTTATGAAGAAACTCTGTATGTCGAGAGAAATGATGAGAATGCATGGTTCGTAGATTCAGGTGTATCTGCACATATGTCATGTAGGAAAGAATGGTTCAAACAATACAATGAGAAATTTGATGGCACTCATATCTATTTAGGAGATAATAGGTCACACAAAGTACAGGGTTATGGAATAATAAATGTGAGATTATCTAATGGGGAATTGAAACAGATTTATAATGTCATGTATGTGCCTGGCATTAAGAAAAAATTAATATATGTTTCAACCATAACCGAGAATGACTTGAAAGTAGAATTTGGCAAGTACCCGTGTCATATCAAAGACATTTGAAACTACTACAAGATTGTTGCTACAGGTTCAATATGTGGAGGACTGTACAAGCTGGATGTGAGCAAACACAGTCATCAGGCACTTGCATTGACCGGAATCACCATGGAGGAACTCTGGAATCAAAGACATATTTTTAATATTAATCTAGCATAACATTAGGGTCTTTAACTGAGAGAAAAACAAGCATAGCAATCAAACACAAGAGACAATGAACACAGTATTTTTCCTCGAGGAAACCATAAATGGAGAAAACCCTGCAACTTCCTCAAAGATAAAACCAACACCAAAAGTGAAACCCAAAAATAGTAAGATGATCTCTCGACAGCAGTAACCTCTTTATTCCTTGCCCTAGTGTCTTTCTCTTCCTCAGCTATGCGCTACAACTAAGTGTGAGTGAGTGTGTGATAAATAGAGAGGCTAACTCTCTATTTATACTAATTCTCGACTTAACTAAGCCCAACTAGGGCCGACTTCACTAGGTGAGTCTAATAACCCTAGTGCCCTAGAACTGAGGGGACTTTAACCCTTAGACAATAGGAAGGTTACCCACCTTGACTTGACATGACTTGTTTACATTATAGAAACTCCCGATAGGAACCTCAGGGCATGACATGACTCAAGTACATTACAAATACATCCTAGAATAAACATCGGGTTACAATACATCAAAAATACAAGTGAATACATTCTGAAGTTACAATTACATCAACACTCCCTCTTAACTAGGAAGTTATTCTCTCGACACAATTTATTAGCACAAGTATTCTTCTTTGTTTCATCTGGATCATCATTGAGTCCTTGTGATATTCACCTTCAAGTCATCTCTATCTTCAAGTCACCTTCATCTTCAATTCATCTTCACCTAGATCTGGATCATCACTCGATCTGGATCATCATCAATGGATTTGGATCATCCCTCGATCTGGATCATCTCTGGAGCATCATCTTTGGATCTAGATCATCCTTTTATCTGGATCATATCTGTTGGATCATCATCATTGGATATTCATGGGTGCTATCTCATGATTCTTCTCGTCACAAGAAGTTCTACAGAGCCAGCCCTTTTTCATGCTGGTTGTAGGCCTAGCCTCCATGTAGGTCTTCTTCAGCGCTTATATCTGACCCTAAGTCAGAATGGCCCACCCAGCACTTACATCTGATCATGTAGGAACCAATCCTATAATCATATCAGAAAGGCACACCCAACACTCACATCTGACCATGTGGGAACACCTCCCACAACCTTCTCAGAAAGGCCCAGCATTCACATCCGTCAACCAATGTCGGAAAGGCTTCAGCACTTACACTCGGCCATGTGAGGAACCAATCCTCCATGCCGAAAGGCTCTGCACTTACATCTGACAACTAATGTCAGAAGGGCTCAGCACTTATATTTGACCATGCAAGGAACCAATCCTTCATACCGAAAGGGCTCTGCACTTACATGTGACAACCAATGTTAGAAGGGCGTGCACTCACATCTGATATTGTAGGAACCAATCCTAAAGTCATATCTGAATGGCCCCCAGTCCCAGACTGAGCTACCTGGTAACTAACCAAGTGCCTCCATTCCAAGAATGGCATTCAACGCTTACTTCTGATCATGTAGGAACCAATCCTATAGTCACATCAGAATGGCTCAGCACTCACAACTGACATGGAAGGAACCAATCCTCTTACCATGATAGAATGGCTCAACCCTTACATCTAACCATGGAAGGAACCAATCCTCTCACCATGTCAGAATGGCTCTGGGTCTCATCATTTCCCTTTGGAGGAAATATCGATCTGGAGAACACCAAGCTTCTCCCTGAAGTACTCAAACTTCACCCTAGCCAATGGATTCATCAACACATCATCTATCTGTTACTCCGTTGTAACATATTGGAGCTTCACTGCTCCCCTCTACACCATATCCCTGATATAGTGATACTTGATCTCAATATGCTTCGACTTGTCATGGAACACTAGATTCTCTGACAACTTTACGCAACTCTGGTTGTCACAATGTATACAAGTAGCATCCATTTGGAGATCAAATAAATCAGATAGTAGCTTCCACAGCCATACTTCCTCACAACTAGCTGAACAAGCTGTGACATACTCTGCTTCGGCTGTACTCAGTGCCACACAGGATTTCTTCCTGTTAAACCAAGAGATCACACTTGATCCCATACTGAAGCAACACCCTGAAGTGCTCTTCCTATCAATGGCACTGCCTGCCCATTCTGAATCAACATAACCCTCTAGGTTAATCTTTTGATTCGCCTCATACTTGAGCCCATAATCAATTGTGCCCCTCAGGTACCTCATCATATGCTTTGCAGCAATCAAGTGAACATGTCTTGGATCTGTTAAGAACTGGCTCAAGGTGTTCACAGCAAAGCAAATGCCTAGTCTCGTGTTCATCAGATACATCAAGGACTTAATCATCTGATGATATATTGTAGCATCAACTGCCTCTGATGAAGCATCACTCAATAGATTCAGGTTTGATGCCATAGGTGTGGTCATGGCCTTGCATTCCATCATCCCAAACCTCTTCAGGATCTCTACTACATACTTCCCTTGTCCGAGGGAGATTCCATCCGCATTTTGTCACACCTCCATGCCTAGAAAATAATGCATCATACCCAAGTCCTTCATTTCAAACTCGGCAGCAAACTTTCTCTTCGTATCAATAATCAACCCATCCATACCTATTACAAACAGATCATCTACATACAGTAGTAGCATCACTGGGTTGCCATCTTCAACCTTGTAGTAAAGGTTGGAATCTACTTTACTTTTGGTAAAGCCCAAACTGGATAGAAAGCTGTCAATTCTGTCGTACCATGTCCTGGGTGCCTGTTTCAAACCGTACAGGGATTTCTTCAATCTGCACACATGAGACTCCCTGTCATGTGTCTCAAAACCAAGTGGTTGTTCTACATAGACTTCCTCTTCCACTACACCATTCAAGAAAGAATTCTTGACATCCATTTGGTGTATCTTCCATTTCATCACCACAGCTAGAGCAAGTACTAATCTAATGGAAGTGTATCTAGCTACAAGTGCAAAGGTTTCTTCATAGTCTATTCCTTCTTTCTGTGAGAAACCACGATCCACGAATCTTGCCTTATATTTATCCATGCTACCATCTGCAGCATGCTTGATCTTGTAGATCCATTTGGAAGTTACAACCGACTTCCCTTCTGGTCTTGGGACAACATCCCAAACATCATTCTTCATTATCGATTGATACTCTTCGATCATAGCATCCTTCCATTCTTTCCGTTCTATCGCTTCTTCATAATTGGAAGGTTCTTCATTGATAAAGTCACATAGTAAAGCTACATATCTAGAGCAGGATATGGTTCTCTTTCTTTCTCTGTGATTCTCTTCTGGAGCCCCATATCTTTCCGCACCTTGGATAATTTCTCGTACCCAACCAGGTTTCCTCTTGTGAGGATTCTTCTCCTAAGGTGGATCTACAGGTCTTTGTGGTTCTTCAAATTCTCGATCTTCTTCTTGAATTTCTTTGTTCATGGTTGTATCACGAATTCTTGGTGTTTATGCTTCATCAGGTTCTTCAACAGATCTCTTTCTGGATTTGTTGTAAGCTGTGTCTTCTTCAAATGTCACATCTCTGCTGATGTCGATATTCTTGAATCCCGGGAAGTATATTCTGTAAGCCTTCGAGCTTTCAGAGTATCCCACAAATATACCCTTCTTTCCTAAAGGATCTAGTTTTGTTCTCTTCTCTTTTGGAATGTGTATATACACTGGACAACCAAGAGAAGGTAATTAAGGTGGATAATTGGCAAGAGGAGAGGTTCACGAAGATGATGGCTTGTACCAAGAATTGACAACAAAGGAGGAGGCTTTGGCCAAGATACAGGGAGCTATACAAAATACCAAGGAAGCAAAGCAACTTTTATTCTGAGATGGCTGACTTCTGGTTTCTTGCTGGAAAAGACTTCTTCAGGTGTCTTGTTCTCGAGTACTCTGTGTGGAGTACGGTTCTGTACATACACCGTTGTTCTACCAGCTTCTGCCCATAAATGCATGGGAAGATCTTGATCATGAAGCATTGCTCTTGCAGGTTCCATGATAGTTCTATTCTTCCTTTCGAAAACCCCATCCCGTTGTGGATTATATGGAGTAGATAACTCCCTCTTAATCCATGATTCTTTGCATAAGTCTTTGAATTCATTTGATGTGAATTCTCCGCCATTATTTGATCGAGAGGTTTTGATCTTCTTTTTTGTGTGG
The DNA here is from genome assembly GCA_001517045.1 of Pseudotsuga menziesii. Taxonomy (NCBI): domain Eukaryota; kingdom Viridiplantae; phylum Streptophyta; class Pinopsida; order Pinales; family Pinaceae; genus Pseudotsuga; species Pseudotsuga menziesii. The sequence goes on from LPNX010964018.1 coordinate 156,688, forward strand.
TTCTCGATCAAGGATTTGAATTCCTTAAACTTGCTGAAAACTTCATCTTTGTTCTTCATGAAGTAAATCCATGTCTTCGTAGAAAATTCATCAATGAAAGAAACATAGTATACATACCTGGTTAGTGAACTTGATGACATTGGTCTGCATGCATCGGAGTGGATGATTTCCAAGATTCCTTTTGCCTTGCTCTCTCTACTTGGAAATGTCTTCTTTGTATTATTTCCTTTCACACATCCTTTGTAGACCCCTTCATGCTTTTCTTGAATTTCTAGAAGACCTTCAATAGCTTTTCTTGCAAGTGGTAGTGCTCTGTAATGCACATGTGCAAGCCTTCTGTGCCAAAGTTCATTTGGCTCTACTGTGTCATGGACCAAAGCTTGTTTTGGACGGCCCTTCAATTTGTATAAACCTCCTTCTTGTTCTCCAATCACTATTGCATCGTCAATAGTCTTTCCTCTTGACCACATGAGGACTTAGCCATCTACAAATGCAACCCTCATGCCTTTTGCATCCAGTGCCGATATGGATAGAAGATTCTTCTTTAGTCTTGGTACAAACAAGACATCCTTCATTTTCATAGACTTTCTGGAGTCTAGCTTGTAGGAGGATTCACCACTACCTTTTATGGGATATTGGTAGTCATCCCCAATTTTCACCTTATGGGGTGAATTATGTTCGGATAGTTTCTCAAAGGATTCCTTGAAACCTGTCATGTGTTTGGAAGCCCCACTGTCAATAAGCCAATCTTTGCTTCCATGAGTGACAGTTCCCGTGAGAGCGAAGATCAGAACATATTCATCTTCACTTGAAAAGTCTTCACTTTCTTGTTTCACTCTCTTCCTGGGAGGATCATCATCCCCAGTAGTGTGAGCATGATGTCTTCTTTTGGAGTTCTTCTTCTTCTTGGATCCATTCTTATTCATGGGACGATTTCTAGCAAAGTGTCCTATTTCATCGCATGTATAACATCTGAGTTTGGATGGATCCCTTCTTACAGGATTATTTTTCTAATGAGAATGCTTACCTTGATGATGATGATTTTCCCTTCTTTCTTTCTTGGAGTGTACTGTGAGAGCTTGATCTTCACTTCCCATCTTTTCTTCTTGAGCTGCTATCCGAGCTTCTTCTTGTGAACATTCTTCCCACAGTCTACTGAATTTGACTAACTTCTTCCTAGTACAGATTCCTTGGATGAAAGAATCCCATGACCTAGGGATGCCATTCAAGGTTGTCATCACAATTTCTGCATTATCCACTTCTTCATCTACTGCTTCCAGTTGTTCTTTGATCTAGGAGACCCTTGTGAAGTATGACTGGATGGTCTCCTCATTCTAGATCTTTACAATCTTCAACTGGTTCCTTAGAGTCATCTTTCGATTGATGTTCTTCCCTTCAAACAGTTTGGTTAGGGCATCAAACATGGATTTAGGTGTCTTGAGGGAGGACACCTGTGGTATGAGGTGATCCTTGATAGAATCAGCAATGATCCTCTTTTCCATAACCAACTTATTCTTATGTAAGGCCTTGGCCTCATCTCCCTCTAGAACTGGAACCTCCTAATGGATATAGGAGTCCAACTCATTTTCTTCCAGGACCAGGGAGATCCTATAATTCCAGGCTCGGAAGTTATCAACTCCCTCAAGCTTTTCATCAAGCTTGGTCTGATGAGACATCTTAACTAAGAACCTCAAATGGAAATACAAAAGATTTAGATCTTACTAGGTCAAGATGTCGGATCTGAACTTGGAGCTGAAATCCTGCAGTGCTGGTTTAGGAGCATATTAGGGTTTTGCTTTTCTGGAGTTCTGTCCAACCAAATGCTTTGAATTTGATCCCTAACTTTGATTTTCGGAAGGAGATCAATCCAGGCCTGGGATTACTGAAAAATTCCAGTTCTGTGAAAAGCCCTAATTTCCAGCAGTAGTGTCAGGTACAAAACTGAAAAACCTCAGAATTGGATTCTGCTTCGATAGAAAGATGTGCCCTAGGGAGGAGAGTTATTCCACCCTTCTTTTGCTAAAAATATGTGGAGAGATATCCTCAAAGTAGGAAGCCCTAGTTCCCACAGCTGCACAGTGTCTTCTTCTCAGGTTAGCTCTGATACCATGTTAGATTTTTAACATTAAGCTAGCATAACATTGGGATCTTTAACTGAGAGAACAACAAGCACAACAATCAAACACAAGAGACAATGAACATAGTGTTTTTCCTTGGGGAAACCATAAATGGAGAAAACCCCGCAAATTCCTCAAAGATAGAATCAGAACCAAAAGTGAAACCCAAAAACAGTAAGATGATCTCCCGACAGCAGCAACCTCTTTCTTCCTTGCTCCAGTGTCTTTCTCTTTCTCAGCTATGCGCTACAACTGAGTGTGAGTGATTTTGTGATAAATAGAGAGGCTAGCTCTCTATTTATACTAATTCTCAAATTGACTAAACCCAACTAGGGCCGACTTCACTAGGTGAGTCTAATAACCCTAGTGCCCCAGAATTGCAGGGACTTTAACCCTTAGACAATAGGAGGGTTACCCACCTTGACTTGACATGACTTGTTTACATTATAGAAACTCCCGATAGGAACCTTGGGGCATGACATGACTCAAGTACATTACAAATACATCCCGGAATAAACATCAGGTTACAATACATAAGAAACACAAGTGAATACATTCTGAAGTTACAATTACATCAACAGTTCAAGATGTGGAGGACTGTACAAGATGGATGTGAGAAAAGACAGTCAACAAGCACTTGCATCCACTGTAATCACCATGGAGGAACTCTGGATTCAAAGGTATGGCCACATTAACCACCATGATCTTGTATTACTTCAAAGAAATCTATGGTTAAAGGTCTTCCTATAATAAAGAATGAAGATTTAAAATGTAGTGCATGTGCAATTGGAAAACAACATCTAGATGAATTCCCAGTACATCAAGAAAAGAGGCAAACTGGTATGCTTGAACTAATTCATACAGACCTATGTGGACCTATGCAAACTAGATCTTTAGGAGGTGCATCATATTTTATGACATTTATTGATGATAGATCTAGATACACATGGGTGTACTTCATAAGGAGGAAAGGAGATGTATTTGAATACTTCAAGGAGTTCAGAACGATGCTTGAGAATAAGACAAAAAAGTGCATTAAAATCCTCAGATCCGACAATGGTGGTGAATACGTGTATGAAGCTTTCAAGAAATATTGTAAGGAGAATGGTATCCAACAACATTTTACAGTATCGCACACTCCTCAGCAAAATGGGATAGTAGAGCGAAAGAATAGAACATTAGTTGAATGTGCATGCAACATGATTCAAGGTAAGCATATTTCGAATGGTTTTTGGGCAGAAGCTGTGAATATTGTTGTATATTTGAAAAATATCAATACGACAAAGAAATTAGAATTTCAAACACCATTTGAGGTTTTCAATGGATATAAACCATAAGTTAAGCATCTACGAATATTTGGTTGTAAAGCATTTTCTCACATACCAAAAGATGATAGGAAGAAACTAGATGCTAAATCACTTGAATGTGTCTTTGTTGGGTATCTCAATGATCACAAATCCTATAAGTTGTTTCACCCTAGCACTCATAAATTAATTGCTAGTAGAGATGTGGTATTCCATGAACATACAGATACAAGTAATAAAATAGGACAATGGCATAATCTGACTAACAATGATGAATATGTCAAATTAAATTCAATAGTTCAGGAGCAGGAAGTGGAAGAGCCACAAGAGAAGCAGGAAAAAGAGAATAATAGAAGCAATGGAAGAAGAAACAACAGTGAGAATAGCATAAGCAGCATGAGCAACATGAGTACTTCTACAAGTTCAGATGAAGACATAGCAGAAAGCAGAAAGATTATGGATGGAACACCTACAGGTAATGGAATCCTAAGAAGTTCAACAAGAAAGACTCGTCCCCCTCCAAGGTATAATGACTATGCTCTAATGACTAATTTAATGAATATCAGTTAACCAATGAATTACAAACAAGCCAGAGATAAAGAAGAATGTGTTGAAGCAATGAACGAAGAATATAACTCAATTGTGAAAAATCAGACTTGGGAATTAACTGAGTTACCAGAGGATAAGACACCCATAGGCTGTAAATGGTTGTTTAAATATAAGCTTAAATCAGATGGTAGCATAGAAAGATTTAAAACAAGGCTAGTAGCAAAAGGCTATGCACAAAAGGAGGGAATTGACTTTGAGGATACTTTTGCACCAATAGAAAAACTAAACACAATTAGAGTTCTGGTTGCATTAGCCACAACACATAAATGGGAAATCCATCAATTAGATGTAAAATCTGCTTTCCTAAATGGTGACTTAAAAGAAGAAGTCTACTTAGTCCAGCCTGAAGGTTTTGTACAGAAAGGACAGGAACATCTTGTATGTAAACTAAAGAAAGCTATCTATGGATTAAAACAGGCTCCTAGGTCATGGTACATAAAGATTGATACCTTCTTTAATCAGAAAGGTTTAGTTAAAAGCAAAAGTGACTCTAACCTTTATATGAAGAAAGATAAGGAAGGAAATATTTGTTTGATATCTTTATATGTAGATGATTTCATCATTACAGGAAATGCATGTAAGTTGATTACAGAAATAAAAAAAATCAACTGTTACAAGATTTTGAAATGAAAGACCTTGCAGAATTACACTATTGTTTGGGACTTGAAGTTTGGAGAGAATCTAGAAAAACTATGATCACTCAAAGTAAGTATGTGAGGGAAATGTTGAATAGATTTAACATGAGTGATTGCAAAGAATCAACAATTCCTTTAGAACATAATGTGAAATTATGCAGTCAAGATGATCAAAGGATGCATATGGTACTTTGTATCGACAGTTGGTGGGAAGCATGAATTATCTCACTACCATAAGGCCCGATATATCATATGAAGTAAGCATTTTGATCCAGTTTATGGCTAAACCAAATGACAACCATTGGAAAGCTGCAAAGAAAGTCCTTAGATATCTGAAAGGGACAGTGAAATTTGGTCTTTTATACACTGATAAGTTTGATGTTCAATTGGAAGGTTTTTCTGATTCTGATTAGGTAAGAAATCCAGATGACAAAAGATCTACTACAGGATTTGCATTCAACATTGGATCTAGAGTCATATCATGGAGCAGCAAGAAACAACCAACTTTTTCTCTATCATCCACAGAAGTAGAATACAAAGCCATGTCTAGTGCAACATGTGAAGTTGTTTGGTTGAAAAAGATTCTTGAAGATATTGAAGAAAAGCAAACAAAACCCACAAAAGTATATTGTGACAATCAAAGTGCAGTCAAACTGGCACACAATCTGGTTTATCATGCAAGGACAAAACACATTGAAGTGCAACATTATTTTATCCAAGAAGAGATTGAGTCTAAGAAAATTAAACTTATTTATTGTAACACAAGTGATAATGTCACTGACATATTTACCAAACCTATTGGCAAGATTCACTTTGAAATCCTTAGGCAGAAATTAGTTGATGTAGAAAATACATTTCTACATTAAGGGGTATGTTGGAATAATGTAGAACTACTAGGCAAATTACTCTAAATTGGGTTGATGTGTATTATCTTTGATTAGCACGAGATCCATAACTTTAGGATCTGGATTTGCTTTGTTATAAGAGTCCTCACCTTTATATTGTAATCATTTCACATTTGATAATTGAATTGGTTTGACCATTTCTTTATGTGGGCGAGCCTTCGTGCTCCATCTCTACCTTCTTAATTTCTAAGTCCATATGCTTTGTAATTTTTCTTTCGTTGATGTAGACAACAACCCGCGTTAATTTGGATAGTACATTCTCCACATTCGCGATGGTGCAACAACAACGCTTTGCTGCCTTTGCTTGCTTTGCTGCCTATGCTTTATGTTTGGCTTCCAATCTCTCTCCTGAAGAACCAAAGAAATAGTCGCTTCGCTTCTGCAACCTCTAACAAATTGTGCCATGGAAACCAATTTTCCGAGCTTTCTTAAGTTCATCGGCATAGCTCTCGAGTGTGACAGAGGATACATCAGCATCAGGCTGGGAGTCTTCTGTCTTTTGGCTGGTTAAAACTCCTCTGATCTTGTCAACACAGGAAGGGCGAGTAGCAGTGGCTTCTATGTTCTTCGATGGAGTTTTTATGATGCAACTAAATGGCAGAGGAATGCTTATTTTGTGATAAATGTTGCTGAATTACATAATAGTGTAGCGGAAGTAGTCTCCCGGGACAGACGTTGTAAAAATGTAAACATCTCGCTCTATGATGGTAGAAAACGACAACTTGCCATCTTGTTTGCATATGAAAGCATATACACGACCTTTCTTGGATAAACTTCATGGCTTGTGAGTTTTTTAATACTTCTGTATAGACGGGCTTTCTTGGATAAATCAAGAACAGAGCATGAGGAAATTAAAATAGATTTTCATGAACCAGAAAGGGAATGTTATATTACGAATGAATTTTCAAATTCCATGCATAATATTCAAGATCAACATTTTATTAAGCAGAGTTAATCATAGCCGAATCCTTGTCTAGCTTTTCTATCCAAGAAGAGAATTCATTTTCAGATGTTTCAAATATTTTATTTGAATCTATAAAAAATCAGATTCTATTATCATCTTTAGATACTTATCAAAGCATACATTTTATGATGGATATGAGAATGATATGGAATGTTAAGAGTAGGAGTATTTTTTCATGAAACATCATGAACAACATATCATTAGAAATAATGAACAAAAGGAATCACATATGGATATACAAGGCGAAGATCGAAAGTTGAGTTTAGTTGAAGTTCTCAAAGTCATTGATGAAATTCAATCTTCATCGTTAACATTTTGTAGTTTTGCTAGATTAGATGAATATGATGATTAAGTGAAAGAACAAACAATGATGTTTACCATTTCAGAACAATGTTTTTTTCCAGATGGAGAGATCCAAGGGAAACCCAGCAATACTTCCCCACATTCGTGGATGGTAGAGGTGGTAAACCATCGGCCATCCTAGCAGAAGGCCTAACCCCAGAGGACTCAAGGCTCGAACCTGTGACCTCCCCCGAACCGAGAGAGTGTGCGCACGTCTTACCAATTGAGCTAACCCTTGGGGCTACATTTCAGAACAATGTTACGAAAATAAGGGACCTGTTTTTTTATAAAGGATATTTTCAAATGCGTCCCAAGTTCAATAAAAATAGTTTAAGTTCAACAAAAATTCAGGTATCTTCATTGCATGATATTGCTAATATTTATGTTGATCGGTTTAGGAATATGTTTCCAAGAGTTAAGCATACAGAGGAAATTCAGTCATTTGAGTTTAGAGGAATTAGTTTTTCATGATATTGACTGTTGAAATCCTAGGTGATCCAATAGTCATTACTTCTTTATGAAGGATGGTTCCTCCTATCTTCTCACAATCTCTTAATGATGGACTCGTCTTAGAAGTTCGAAACGTACTTAAAGTACATTAAATTCATACAAGTTTCTATATCGATTTGACTCAAGATGAACCTCACCTGTGAAAACAATAATATAAATTACAGTTTTAATGAAATCAAAATGGAACAAGATATGTATTTATTTTGCATTTATAGAGACATATCTTAAATACCGTGAGTAGATTTCCAATAACTCTTTCAATGTAGTCATCCATTTTGTTTCATTATTTTTAATCATTTGCAGAGAGGAAATTTATAATTTAGTTAATGAAATTCTTTTATGGTGTCACTAGAAATTCCATATCACTTGAAAAGAATGGTTGATCTGATTATTATAGGAATCGACATAGATAAATAAGCTCGCAAATGAAGTATTGGGTTTCAATTTTCAGTTTGAAGTTTGTTTTCAACTTGTTGCTGGATTCAATTATGAATAATGAGTAGGAATGGTTCCATATAAGAATAGGCTACAACTTTCAGGGATGGAAATGGAAAAAAGAACATTGTTCTACAGTTCTTAATACATTGCAAGAAAGAACTATGCCCTATGGAGCCAGTTCTTAGCATAAGGATTAGTCCACTGCATGAAGCTTTCAAAATTTTGGTTAAAAAAAAAAGCACGGATTAAATATTTTGTTAGCGGAATTATTCAAGTTCGGTATAAAGGCATTCACAACATAAGACTGATCCATTACAAGAATTTATGATTTCCAGTAAGATACTCTACATTGAGTAAGAAGTCAAGTTTGGATTTAGGGATCAAAATACAAAAGAGAAAACTCTTAGTTATTAATAGTTATTAATTATTTTAAGAAAAAAGTAACTAATATTTACCACTATTTACATTGGAATTAATTAATTAATGTTTAAATTGTGTTAGGGTTAAATTCAACTCAGGAATGAGCAAGAGTTTAAGTGGTTTTTGGGCACATGGTTTTGGTAACCAATAAATCTAGTGTTTTTATAATAATTGCATATTTATTTTTTTTGACATATTTTTATTCCTATTAAATTGAATTACTAAGTATGAAATTGTAATTCAAAAATTATTTTTATGATTTATTTATTTTAGAGTATTTTAATAATTAAAATTTGGTTTTTTAAAATTAACCTGTATTTGTATTACACATAGATAGAATATTCAACGAATTCAAAATTTCAATACACAAAATGCCAATAGTGCCAAATTATGCAACTATGGTTTAAAATGGGTCTTTTAAGAGATATAATAAAATATTGTAACTTTGTTATTTTGTGAGGAAGGTATATTTACAACTCACCTCTTTCATTACAATTTATGTAACTATTGTTACATTTAAGTCTTAGATATAATTGAAAACTGAATAAGTTCAAATAAATAAATGTAATAAAGTAAAAATATTCATAACATAAAATAAAATATAATAAAATATTTAATTTTGAATCATAAACTTAAATTAAAGTTCTATAAATAATTCATGTAAATATATTTATATGAAATAGTTTACAAAGAGACGCAGTTGTGGCTCTTCTTTAACTTCACTCAGATTGAGATTGTTGTGCAGGAGGAGGAGGGAATAGTTAGTCATCCTTGCTAGGATGATGCCCGAGGAGGCCCATTTCACGTTTGATGAGAGATTAATGCAGCTCAAGCGACTTTCTCACATTCATCTCTGATATGAGTAGGCACAATGAAGGCACGAGATGATGGTGCTTGCATGCCCCAAGCCACCGTCGTCATAGCCTGCTATTATGATCTAGACATCCAGCTAGCACACTATCCAAAACACATATCTTATATTTATTATAATACAATATACTATATATTATAATAAATTATATTTATTATAATATAATATTACAATTACCATAACACTTTATAAAAATTACAATAAACTTATCATGTTATAACATAACAATATTGTACTATTATTATTATATTTAATATTACATTTATCATTTTACAACAAATTCATTCATATTTTTTATATTATAATCCTATTCTTATTATATAATATTACATTTATCATTTTACAATAAATTTTTTTATACTTTTTTATATTATAATTTTATTGCGCTTTATGTAACATTCTTTTTATAAATGTCGGTCATAAGAAAAAATTATCCTCTAAAATAAATGTTGGTCACAAAAACTACCTAACATGGAGGAGATGTTGTAATGTTTCTACTTAACAAAATAATAAAAAAATACAAAAGTGAATTATCCTCAAAAAAAAAAATTGTTAGCCCTGCACATTGTTTTAAAACCATGTGCAAGGCCTCTTAAACAACCCATCGTTTTATTGTACATGGTTTAGGAGGTCGTTGCAAATGGTTTTATGACCATGTGCAAAACCTCCCAAACAACCCATGGTTTTAGGAGGGCCTTGCACATGGTTTTAAAACCATGTATGGAGGAGACGTTGTAATGTTATTTCCTAACAAAATAAAAAATAATAAAAAAGATTATATGTCAGCCATAAATAGTATTAAATATTAATAATAAAAATATTATATGTTGACCTTAATAAAAAGATGTGTTTTTTAGGTTGAATCACACCAAAGTTGATAGTTAAATGTAATACTTAAAAGAGGTTTGCATTTCCAAAAATTTGCTCAACGTTTGATAAAACCTAGGATTTAGATCTATGCTAATAATATATCATTTCAAGTTATAACATCATATAACATTACATGCTCCATTTTTAAACATTATGATATAAATAATGAGTAACATAATATAATGCTAGTATTGATGAATTATAATAGAATAAAGTAACATTGTGATATTCATGTTAATGGATTTTTAAAAGGTAAATAACAGTATATAATATAATAGTAAAATAGTACTAAGGTAATAATAATATATTATTTATTTTATGGTATTAAATAATATTTTTAAAGGATAAGATATGATTTCATTTCTAAATTTAAGGAGTTTAATTATAAATATAATTTTATATTAAAAAGAGAAAGTATTTTGGAGTGAAAGTACTTTAAGAGTAATACATATATATTATTTAAAAGTAATTGATGAGCATATTTTATATGAGTATGGTTAATTATGGATTTCCATCCACCATTTGGAATTTGACATGTAACGAAATTTAACTCAAGCAAAGCCACATCAACCATAAGGGATAATGCCATTATCTAAAATCTAATTAGTTTTTGAAAAGTTGATTTTGATAGTACATTTTTTTATTTTATTTAAAGCCCATTTTTTACCTTGGAAGTTCCTTAATGAAGGGACCTTATCAATAATATTTGACCATGAGAGAAAGAAATGATGAAGGAGACCTTTTCACTTTCTTTGTAGGGAATTTTTGTTTTTTGAATGGCATAGGAAAAAAAGTGGCAAGGCTTGGGGAGAATACCTTTTTAATTAATTTTATCACTTTTGGGTTTAGGGAAAAGGTTTTTTATTATCATTTCAGCGAATGACAATAAAAAAAAAATATGGCGACATGCGGCTAATTAAAGATTGCTCTTTAAGACTTTATTTGAGGATAAAAATGAAAATTGCAAGGAGAGGAGAGGCTTGTAAAAAGAGGAGGATTTGGAAAATGACAAGATATACAAGGGGTAGTAAAAGAGGTGACCCCCTTATATGTATATATATATATATATATATATATATATATATGTATATATATATATATGTATATATATATATATATGTATATATATATATATGTGCATATATATATATGTGTGTATATATATATATGTGTGTATATATATATATGTGTGTATATATATATATGTGTGTGTATATATATATGTATATATATATATGTATATATATATATATATATATATATGAAAAAATAGAAGCCTTCACAGGGCCAATAAAACACTTATTACACCAGGAACTATGATTGAAAGGACATATCTTCTATTCATAAAAACTTTAGACATGAGCGACTTAATGAGTTAGGATGTAGGGGGAGGTGGGATTTCCTTTCTAGATGTAGGCATGATGAAAACACTAGTAATGGATGAAACCGACGAATTAATCTATGGAAAAACATTGAAAAAATTCCTTCAGGTTTAATAGTGGACCTATCTGCCAGTTCTAAAATGGTGGGAGTTGGCCTGAGATTAGTTAGCCCAAGTTTTCTTACAGTTTCAATAGTCATAATGTTAATTGTTGCTCCTAAGTCTACCAGTACGTTGGGTATCTGTGTATGCCCAATTTGCACAGTGACAGTGGGATTCCCAGGGTCGTTGTATTTGGCCAAGAGGGTTTTTCCCATTATTAATGCAGATAGCTTCCCTATGACATGAACAGTGGGGGGATCCCTGGGTTTCCTTCCTGGTTTCCTTGTACACAGGTCCCGAATAGTTCTAGCATAGATGGGTACATCTTGAAGGGCCTGAAGGACGGGAATTTTAACATAAAGATTTTTTAGCTCTCCTAAGAGGTTAAACTGAGGTTATCCCACTACCTTTGGTAACATTAATCTTTCAGGGTATGGTGGTTCTCTAATCAGCTAGGTAGGTCGTGTGTCGATAGATGCATCGTTCTGTGTTTTAGCCAGCATATTAGTAGGATCTTCAGTGTCTTCAATGATGGGGGTTGCATTGGATAAATATTGTGGGTTCATCCCTTCTTCATGCACAGGGGATGGAACATCCTCAATGATCAAGGGATCCAATACCTTTCCTGATCGTAAGCGAATATCGTTGCAGGGTACAAGAGTAAGGGAGTAAGCAGGCATGTTGACAGTCTCAATTTGATGGATTGTTTTATTATTTGGGTTAGGATTAGGTTGAGCAGGTAGCTGAGGTCGTATCGACATATTGGGGGCAACATTGTTCTGGAGTTGCAGCTGCGACTACAAATAAGGCTGAGGATATTAAGGAGGGTATGGTTGTTGAGAAAATGGTTCCCTGGATGGAAATTCCTCCATCCAGGGGACTAAGAATTTGGTTGGTGTGGTGGCTGAACCCAGGGGTTCTAGGAGTTCAAATTTTGCATTGAAGGTTGAGAGGGGTACCATTGAGGATTATAATAAGATGAAGGGAACTGTGTATTCATGTGCTGCATATTATTCCAATTATTCATTTTATTCGAAAATGGAAATGAGTCTGGAGCCATACCTTGATTTCGAGGTTTCCAGTGCTTCTTTTGTGCAATAAAGTAAGCTGGTTCCACCTCTGGAGTTGATGCCTGCAGAACAACCTTCACTTGAGGTAGTGACGGGCATTCTTTTGTGTAATGGTTCAGCTGGCACAACTGACACACTTCTATCTTGTCGAGTGGGAACTCCTTTAGAGGGTGGTTCTTTCTACATCTAGGGCAGAATACACCTAGTGTGAGATCCTCTACTGCCTATTTCTGCTTTTCCCTTAGGACATCTATTTCTGAGGAGATGGAGCTCATCATTTATGTTTTGAAAATTTCAAGGAGATTGCCTATCTCTGCACGAACGACTCCTCCATTAGATGACTTCTGATTTCTATCGAAGACATCACATTCTAATTTGTCTCATTTGTCACACCTGTTATTCCTAGAAGATCCCCTGGAGTACCTTTTGCACAGTTCCATGATTTTCTCGAAGGACTCCTTGGAGATATCTGCCTTTCCTAACAGTTTTAACACATCTAGGCAATCATCCCTAATCCCATGAAGTAGGACTATTTTGAGCACATATAACCCCATATTAGTTTGCCCAGCTCTTTGCACATTATATAAAATCCTTTCAACAAAATATTCCAAACTTTCATCATCCTTCTATACCATTTTAAATAGTTCTTCTCTCTTATCCTTGGTATTGTAATACTCCTGATATTTCTCCAGGAACACTTGTTTCATCCTGTCCCAATTAGTGACAGTTCCACCTCCTATGCTCATAAAATAGCGTAATGCATTATCCTTCAGAGTGGTAGGGATGAGTTTCAGATTCTGTGCATTGGTGGTGTAGTCATAGCTACGACAGAGAATACCAAATTCGAAAAGAAATTCATCTAGATCCTCTGCTGCTTTTCCATAAAAGCGAGGCAACACCGATGGCGATATATTTTTCATGGGGGATATCCATTCTGGTTGTTGAATTGGGAACTGAAGTGTAGTCACTATCTCTTCAGGTAGGTAATTACCTTCATGATGATGATTTTCTCCCATTGCCTCTTCTTCTTTGGAATCGTGTCTATTACTCATATTTTCTTATGTTTTTTCCTCTTCGTTCTTCCACTAATCGATGAATTTCTCATGGAACTGTGTCCACTCTTCTTCAGTTACAACCTTCCCATTAATGTGATAGATCAGATCTCGATCAACCGATCTTGCAGTACTAACTCTGTCTTCCTCTGTAGGGGTATTTGAGGGTGTTGCAGCTCCTCGCGTGTTCTCCACTGTAGAGCCTGACGCTGCCACTCCAAGGTTGGCAAGGATTCTTCTGATGGTGTTTCCTAATAGTGAGCCCCAGTGGAAGAATTGGTTCTATCAACCAAATCGTCAATGAATGTTCTTCTTCCCAATGTTGGACCTCGCCCACGGCCTCGACCACCTGCAACGTTAGTGTTCTATGGGGTTCTGGGATTTATAAGATGGTCACGCTGTACCCTTCTTATATTCATGCAACCCAAAGCATGCAAATGAAAAAAACTGAGGAAGACTGAATAAAGACAATTACTGGATGCAGTTGCAATAGTGTCTAATACTTATCCTCCCCGACAACGGCGCCAAAATGTTGGGCACCCTATATGCAAGTTAATTAAAGCTAACATACAGAGTGTTCAATATAAATTGTCTACCCATGGAAGTCTTTTATTTCAAGGATAATATGCACTATATATGCTTTAATCACTAAGTTGATGTAAGTAAATGGTCCTACTTTCCTGTTTAGCCACACTCATCCCATAATCCACTTAATCTAGTTTACTTTCTCAAGAATACAACCACAAGTACCTTTTACGATTCTTAATCTAGAATTGAAAGATTCAGGAAATAATATCTAGATTACTTTTGCAGAAAATGAAATCCTGATTGCTAAACCATCTAATGATCCACCCAATTATCCTGATTTAGTTATTCTAGAAATCCAAAGGACACGAATTGAATTCATCTATTCTAGAAATTCAAAGTACAAGAATGAAATTTTGTAACTATAAAAGCAAAGGAACGAACTGCAAAGATCTACGGAAACAACAATTGAAAGAACTAGGGATGAACAGGGCTATTATAGCTATCACATAGTTGCATAAGGGACAATTACCTATACAATCGACTGACACACCATACCACTACAATCTTACAAGAAATGCAATTACTGTTTATCCAATAACACACTGTAAATCAATAATTGTTGGAGCTTACTATGAAGAAAGGAAATTATCACAAAATCACACAACAGAATAAATACCTAATTAAATCAGCAATCCCTGTGGGAAGGCAAGCCCAGCCTTCACGCAGAGATGTTGGAAATAACACACGTTAAAACTCCAAGATCTGAAGTAAACTCCTTGTATTAATAAGGGCAGATGAATCCCGCAACCTTAATCATAGCTGATACAATAATTTAGTTAAATGTTCAACCCCTGGCTCAGAATAGTTTCCCATATTTATGCCATTACAATCATAACCTCTTTCTCCTATTATCGAGAAGCCATGAAGATCTCTGATCTTCAGGCTGCCCTAATTACAATAAGTTGTCACAGTCATGGCAAGATGAAAGTAGCATATATATGGAAGCTGTTATTTGATCCAGAAATAATGATCCTGATTGATTGAGAAGATATTCCGTGGATTATAGCTACTTTTGAGCAGCGCTATACTGTTACCTCCAAATCTGTCGCAATCTGTTGCAGCTACCCTTGTACACCTTGCATAGACTAATACACTGGGACCGTGTTCTTTGGGCAATGATGGAATGGATGGCGATCAACTTTAGCAATGAATGTCCATCCCTCCTTTGGCATGTTCGGCCCACTACACCTGTATCCTCTATATCTCGAAATATCTTTATAAAACCATCATATGTTAGCATAATTTAAGATGTAAGGTCCTAATTACTACAATCCTAAGCATTAATAAAATAAGACAATAATTAACCATACCTTTATGACTTGAGGGTTCAAGTGAGGGAAAAGCATCTGTTTAGCATGCAGAATAGGGTAGGATGAGGCAAAAAGAGGTGGATAAGAGTGGTCAAAAAGGGGCCATTTCTGGGCCCAACAGTTATGTGTCTAGTAAGATAAAATAACATGAAAATAATATGTTACTCATGACTAGGAACTTGTTTCCATAGTGCATGTTTTGATTATTTGGAGGCACTATTTGATGGGAAAAGAGTTTGAGATCATAATTGACTATTGTGGTATGAAATAATTGTTTGAGAAGCCATCCCTAAATGCAGGGAAAAATATATGGCTGGATTTCTTATGTGAGTTTGATTTTGAGATCAAGCACATCAAGGGAAAAGAAAACAAAGTGTCTAATAAACTTAACAAAAATATACATGCATGTTGTAACCATGAATCTTTGCAAACCGGATATGAGATAGATGATTGTTGGTTCCCTTACTAAAGAGGAGCATTATATGTAGGGCAATGACAAATTGCTACAGGATAATGTTGAAAACAAGTATGAAGGTTACCATTTGGAATAAGATGGAATTCTTATCTATAAGGTTAGAATATACATTACTAATGTTGGGAATTTGAGGAAGGTTGTTATGGATAATATCCATAAGATATCATATTTTAGTCATCCAATATATCAAAATACAATTGCTATAGCTAGTAAGAAATGTTGTTGGCCAAGCATGAAGAATGATATTGTTAAGTATATATCAAGATGCATGAAATGTCAAAAGGTCGAGGATGAGCATCAACACCCAATAGGTTTGTTGTAGCCATGACTGGTTCTAGAGTGGAAGAAAAGAGTAGTAACCATAGATTTTACCATTGGGTTACTGGTTACTTCCAAGAAGCATGATTCCATCATTATTGTGGATGATAAGCTATCCAAGGAACACATTTTATACCAATAAATTCTACTTATGAGGTTGATGAAGTGACCAGAATATTCATGAGAGTGATATTCAAATTGCATGGGTTACCCAAGACAATTGTATCCAATCAAGACACAATTTATATCAAAATTTTGGTAAGGTTTCTTTGTTGATTTGGGTACACAACTAAATTTTAGTACTACCTACCATCGGCAAATAGATGGATCAACTAAAATAGTTAATTAAGTGATTGAGGACATGATTCACATGTATGCGATGGACAAACCATCAAAGTGGGAGGATTTTATACCCTTGGTAGAGTTTCCCTACAATAAAGGGCATCGTGCATCACTGAGGATGATTTAATTTGAAACCTTGTATGGAAGAAGGTGTAGAACTCAGGTAAGTTTGGAAAATACAGTGAACAAACTTATAGTTTGGACAAAAATGCTTAAGGAAATAGAAAAGAAATTTTCCAAAATTAAGCAGAATTTGAATGCAACCCAAGACAGGTAAAAAGCCTCTAGATATAGGAGAAAAGTGTATAACGAATTCAATGTTGGTGATCATGTTTACCTCAAAGTGAGGTCAAGGAAGAGTTACTTGAATATTGGAAGTTGTGGCAAGTTTTCACCTAGATATTGTGGGCCATTTGAAGTGTTAGAAAGAATAGGGCCAATTGCATATATAATTGCAGTTTTCGATAATACTAGATCTCATAATATTTTTCATGTTTCTTTTCTTAATAAATATGCACATGATCCTAACCATGTGATTGATTGGGATGTGATTAATGTGAAACTATATGGAGAGTTCTATGTAGAGACACTATGCATCCTTGACCAGAAGGTAACCTTGATCTATATCCAAGCCATTAGATAGGTAAATGTGCAATGGAAGCACTTTGGTCTTGATGAGGATACTTGGGAGCTGGAGTATGGCGTTAAAGAGGATTTCCCATTTTTATTATGATTCTAAGGAACACTAAGGATATTGTTATTATAAGAAGGTGGGGATAGTAATACCTTAGTCTTGACCCCTGTAATGCATCCAATCATATTATGTAAACAATGTAAATATGCTAAGTATGGGTTCCTATAGTGGTATTCAAGGCCATGGACCCACTAGTGAATGTATATGTATGTATAGTGTAGAGGTATATATTAGGCCATGTGTTTGGCTTGTCATAATCATTTATAATGATATTTACCCCCACTGATGAAGACTAGAAGTGGAAAACAAGACCCTTTCTATATCAAAACTTGAATTTGAAATTAAAATGATGAAAATTGCACTTTAAGAGGAAATGGTAATTGCTTTCCTTTAGAAGAGGGGTGACCAGTTTCTAGATTTGGACCTAAAGGAATGACCTAGTCTATTTGGTCTCTACACTAAGGCCTACAGGCATGTCTAAGGTTCCAATGAAATAAACATACACTAAAAGGTGTGTAAAGAGTTAAGCAAAAGATCAAACATGCATGGAAAGGACTTGTAAAGCATGCAAAACATGATCCTTGGAACTATAACCTAGTTTATGCCTAATGAAAAGATATTAAAGAGACCCGCATGTTGAAGACCTAGAGGTTGGATATGCTATCAATATTAGATGACGTAAGGATGAAGAAATATAGACTGAAGTTCCTCCATTGTTTAGATCTTTAGAGATTAATGCTAAGGGCAAGGGAGAGAACTCAAATTATGGAGGAGGAGAGTACCGTGAGAAACAACCAAAATAATTACTAGTTCCTCCATATTTAATACAAATCAATTCTCATTTCTCCCAAAGATACACGTATATGATTTTTGTTGAGTCATGAATAAATTAGTTTCATTAATGCATTGTTGATTAATTGTTTATTGTAAGAATGGGGAAAGTTTGTTGTATGATTATGTGTAATTGCATCTACGAGGCTTAGGAGTAGAGAACCAGAATTCAAGGATCCACTCTTGAAAAGGACACAACAAAAACTTTGATTAAAAGGTACATTCACTTTCCTTATCTAAACTTCATTTAATATTTATGTATTTCAAATCTAGGGAAAGGTAGTAATAGTTGATTTGGTTTATGTGTTGGTGAACCTAACCCATTCACCATGGAAAGAGCACCTTGATTTCCAGCACCATGTTGATTTCCATCACAACAGAATTGGTGACTCCACTAGAGGATAATTTCTTAGAAAATTTTCTTCATAGTGGGTTTTTTCACCTGATTATTTAATCTTCAGAAACCTTGTTATAGCCAATACTTCCTCTGCATCAATTTGAGAAAATTTGAAACAGATATGAGTTTTTTTTCTTAATATTTGAGTCGATGTTTCCACTCTCGGACTGCTTAATCATGCCTTCTTGTCCAATAGGAGCGTCTAGTCGTTCCTTTCATCCATAAAGTAGAAACCAAGCTTTCTTGGTCACCCTTTTTGGGCCGACAACATCAACTAGAGATCCAACAAGTTATCTTGTGCACTTGTTTTTTTATTTTTATATTTTCCCCTACATATTTGACCTACACTTATACATAACGCCGAGGAGTAGTTAAATGCATTGTTTCATTGCTTGTATGTTGGACTCCTCGAAAGGCTATGTTGTATAGATTTTTTTTTCCAAGTTCTTTGTTTTAGTCACATGCATGAGCTATAATATTTGATAAAATAAACCACATGCCCTTGAAATATTAAAATACCTTGTTTAAAATCACTATATTTATTACATGCATTACAATCAAATACAAACGAACAAATAAACCACATGCCCTTCAAGTATTAAAAGACCTTGTTTAAAAGCACTATATTTATTACATGCATTACAATCAAATACAAACAAACAAAATACTTGTTTCTCCTATCTCAAAATCTTTGTCGCTATTTCCAAAAGACAAGCATCAGTTTTATAGTGATTGCATGGCTTGATTGTATTTTTACCACCATAAAAGTTTATTGGTTGAGTTTGGGAAAACACATTTATAAAGAGTTTTTTCATTTTAAAAAAGAATTCAAGAAGACTTAAACTTGTAGTACCTTTCTCTGTGGTTGTTTTCTCATTAAAAGGGATCTTAGGAAACTGTAGTGATTGCATACTTTTAAAAGCGATTTCCTTATCGATTACAAAGAACTTAGCATACATCAAGAATTGCATGGTTTTTTTTTTTTGGCATTTTTTTTAATGTTGTGTGAACAAAAAGGAACAAGAACCTCTTTTATTTCCCATAGAATTATTTGTCCGTCAATGTTTTAATTTTTTATTATTTTTATTATTTTTGCATATTACATTGGTTGATTCGTTACTTTTGAGTAAAAAACATCATAAAAAAAGTTTCACACCATACCTTTGAGATTAAACAACAAATTCATTAAACAAACACTTAATTAAAATCAATCAAACATCATTTTATAGAAAACACACATTAGATTAAGTTTAGGGTCTTGGTTCAGGGTTGGCAAGTAAACATCTCCAAGGACACCAAACATGAAACTAGGAAATTGATTAATGAGAGAAAATCCATTAGTAGCAAAGAGCATTTGATGGGACAACACATCTAGCACTGTGTCAAACACTATGCTCAAGATATATTCTATTCACTTGTTTGGTGGGATTGACAAATGTACTAGGGTTTTGCTGAAAGTGGAAATTCCTTGAGGTGACACCAATATTCTAAAACATTGGGTCAAGGAATCAAGTCCTTAATTCCCTACCCATATGCGTAATCTAGGCTTGTGATTGTTCTTCCCAGTTGTTGATTGTCAAGTGGTAACCTTATTTTTTTATTCCTAGGACATCACATAGGAGATTGAAAATGAGAAATCCTTGCAGTACCTAAGACATGCGTCTAACATATTCCCCAGATCCTTGGAGAGTATTCATCAAAGGTGAGTACTTTCATCTCTGGTGTTTGAAACATGAGGGTTATTGTAACTATTTCATTCTCACCTCCGTCAAGTGGTTACTAAGACATCATATCCCTCATCAATCATTTTTTGAAAGGCCCTTGATTCTATTATTTTCAATAATTGTAGCAAGGCCTTAAGAACCTTACTTCAGTTTTTGGAAGAGTAGTTTGCTTGTTACATCTTAGAGTTCTTTTGTAGTCATGTGATTTCTATGATACTTTATGTCTATTCGGAATTAGGATTTATTGTTTGAGTTGTGTATTTACATTTATCATTAAAACCGAACTTTAAAAAATTCAAATTGGCATACCTACCAACCCACCATTCTAGGAGATATCCTAGTGCATCATCATAGGGAAAAGGGTATAGTTCCACCATGCCTCATACAGCTATTGGGGGAACTCATGCCTCCACCACAACTAGTACACATCAAAATCTAGGCACTCATCCTTATGGGATTCCATTGCTAAGTGTACCATTCCCACCACCAAGTTTTCCTATTACTAGCATGACCACGACAAGCACTCCAATATCTATCACTAACTTCTCAAGTCCTAATCCCAAAAGTGCATCAAATTCATCTTTAGCTACCCTACTGGTGGGTTTATTTTATCAAACATGGGTTTTCCCTATGGTTTCTATGGCCAATCCAATGTCAACAATCTCACATGAGGTTTCAATATCCCTCCAAGAACTCCCAACTTTTGGCATGGTCTTGTTTCCAGGGGTGACCCTTCATCGTGAAATGTTAATTTTCTTGGTGGAGAATCTTCATTATGGAACAACAATGTTCCATGGTACTATCCTCCACCTTGGGGTTATAATGTTCCATGGGGTCATCTTACACCATCAACTGAAAATATTCCTATGAGAAATCCTCCTCCAATAAGTGGTAATGTGCCCAAGGCCACCAATCCACTTGTTAATAACACTTTGCCATGACGTGGATTTTTTCCTGGGATCAACCATCCTCCTAAAAGTAGTAATGTTCTAGAGGTAAGCAATCCACATGTTAACACTACTCTTCCTTGAAGTGACTCTTTTACTAGGTGAAATCATCCTCCTAATTGGGGCACACCTCCTATGTAGGGAAACATTTATTGGAATTCTAATCAATTCCAAGGACAAAACCCTACCTCGTGGGGATACCAAGCTTCACTAGTGTGAAACATGATTGTGAAAACTACGATGATATCTCAACATACCATGAATCCTACTCAAACTTTGTACATCTTCACAGTTCAATCCACTTACCAAAGGGGAAAGAAGAAGAAATATAAGAAAAATCCTTTGCATTCATTCTTACCTTCTTGAGACTTGATTCTGCCAATTGACAAGGTGATTTATCCAATGGGGTAATTGGATCCTACTCTCCCCCTTATTGATTCGAGTGAACGTTCTCATATGTTGTCCCTAGGATGATATTCTTCTAGTTTCTATGATAAAAGTTGACATTCCTTCAAATAGTTCCAATGATTATCTCCTTGGATTGGACCCAGTTGCACTCAAACCTAGCCTTTATTTTCCTTTTGGGTTTGATCTCACTATTTTTAGATCCGTAAAAAATGGTATTTTGAGTCTCTTAACTTTGTCATTAAGCTGCACGTCGGTATTCCTTACGAGTTTGATTATTTTAGAAGATGTTTCAAGACACTTTTTCCATGCGGACAAGGAAAAATCTCTCTAGTCAAAATGGTTTTGATCTAGAACAAAACACCACATAATTTATACACTTTCCTAGATTAATCAAAACATAAAAGCAAAACAAGTTTCTCACTTTGCAACTATGATGGTTTCTCCTTGCTTGATGTGATTTGTTATGGACATAATAAGTAACAATTTAACAATAAAATAATTAATAGTTAAGGTGATTACAAGACACCTCATTTGGGTGAATAGTCACAGTGAGGACCTATTTATATATGGGTCCCTTGTCATTGTTAAAATCATCGATTATCTATTCAATATTCAATATTATATTCTTATTCATGGTTTATTTAATATTCCAAGTACTTTGGTAATATTGTGTGTGATCTCATTTTGGTTTTAGAGCGATATGACTCTTGGCCATTATTTACACTTTATGTAAATTTGGTTTTTAACCATTATCTTAGGGTTTCCCTAAAATTGTGGTCTTTGACCAAGAAGGAAAATAGAAGAGGTAAAACAATAAAAAGAAGAAGTAAAAAAAAACACAAGGTTTATAAAAACCACACGTTGTTTTATAAACAAGTCATAAAATAAAAAAGTAAAAACAAGAAGGAGAAGAAGACGACAAGGGAGAAAAAACAAGAACAAAAAAAAACCCATAATATCATGAAACCATCCAATATATTAATAAAAATGGGTTTTATGATAAGTGAACAAGAATTAAATTATAGAGTGAAGGATCAATCATATTTTAAGAAAATATATTATAAGGGTGAGTCCTAAGGCTTAATATTTCTTTTTATAAAAGTTAATTCCCAATATTTGAACTTCAATGGGGAGGGTAACATTCCTTCTTCCCAACCAGCCAATCTACACACAATCCACAAAGAAGTTTTAAGAAGAAAAGAAGTCAAAGCTAAAAGTAGTCAAAGGAAGACAAATTATTGCCAAAAAAAATTAAATCAAAGGAAGAATATTCAAAGAATTCCAATCCAATTGAAGGGTCGTTAAAGAATTCAAAGGCATAACAACAACTATCTATCATTGAAGAAGTCAGAGACCATGGAAGTTGGTTTGTGACTACAAATAGAAAAAAAGTAAAAACAAAGTTAAGGATTTATCAAAGAGACAATGAAGATTTGCGCAACATAAATACAAAATCAGAGGAACTGATTGAACTACATGAGCTACATGAGCTACAAGAAAAGTTCAAGGAACAAAAAAATTTCAACTAGAAAAATCATATAGAAAAATTGTCTACGCAAATCGAGGAATTAAAATACGAAAGTGATTTCAATCAGAGATTAAAAAATCAAGATATAAAGAAAGAAATAAACGATTATGAAGCAAAAATAATAGGTTTGAAAAAAATTGTTAATGATAATGATGAAGAATCGACACAAATATGAAATAAATTAGAATATCAAGAATCAGAAATAGACTAGTGTTGACAACAGATAAAATTTCTTCAGCAACAAAATGACGACTCTAAAAAGGCACACAAGTTGGAGATTTCAAAAAGTAATAAAGTAGTATCCAAGAATTCTGAAGAAAGTTTTAGATTACAGAACCATAATAAGACATTAGTCACAAAACTTAAGATATTGAAAAATTGTCGGAAGGAAGAACACTCTACAAAAGACATTGAAGGAAAAATTCTAGACAAGCAGAAAGAAAATAGCCGCATGAGAAATCAATGTCAGGGATGATTTTAAGGAACCATACTTATTTAAAAGTGTATAAATGTTGGCGAATATTACCAATTCTTAAAATGCCAACTATAAAATGATTGGCGATATTTTTCAAAAAATATTTTAATTTCCAAGGATTTTATATCATTTATATAACAATTTGGCGATTTTTAGGGTGAAGCATTTTTACCCCATCAAACTTGGGTGAAACGGGGCTTCAAAAAATGCAAAATGGAAAATCTTTTTTGGGAGAAAAACATGGAAAAATAGTCCACTGGGCTAAAATTCACCCCTAAAATTATCCTTGGAAATCATAACGAATATCTTAAGGAACAACTTAAGAAGTCTGAAGATGACATAAATTCGCATGTAGAATTGATTAAGAATTTCCAAAATGACAACATGAAATTAGAAAAAAAGATGGAAAAGGTACAAAATGAAACATTAAAACCTCAAGGGATGAAAATACAATTTCTAGCTTAGATTAATGTTCAAAATTCGACGCTTGTAAAAAAAAATGACATTGTGAAAATTCTCTATCAATACCCCAATCGTAAAAAGTGTTATCCTGAAAA
This sequence comes from Pseudotsuga menziesii, assembly GCA_001517045.1. Classification (NCBI taxonomy): domain Eukaryota; kingdom Viridiplantae; phylum Streptophyta; class Pinopsida; order Pinales; family Pinaceae; genus Pseudotsuga; species Pseudotsuga menziesii. The sequence goes on from LPNX010964018.1 coordinate 180,872, forward strand.
AAGGGAAATGTTGAAAGATAATAATACTAATGTGATCAAAGCTCCTAATGACATATCAATAGGAAATCCCAAAAATCAACAACAAATCAATTTGGGATGGATTGATCCGTCAACATATAGGAAGTTATGCTCTACACTTAGAATTTTGTATCAACATGTTTTGTCAGCTACAACATCACAAGGAACGATGCGACAAAATTATAAGGTTTTGGGGACAAAGGATTTCTAAGAGAGAGGCAATGTTATGAACATAATAAGTGATAATTAAACAATTAATAGTTAGGGTGATTAAGAGACACCTCATTTGGGAAAATAGTCACCATGATGACCTATTTATATGGGACCCTTGTCATTGCAAAAATCATCGATTATATACTCAATATTGTATTCTTATTCATGGTTTATTTAACATTCCAAGTATTTTGGAAATATTGTGTGTGAGCGAACATTTGTTCGGCTCATGATATTTAATCTCTAGTTGCAAAACAACATAAGAAAAACAAGTGGAAACACAAGCGAAAGAAATATGTAATATTGATTATTCTAAACAAGTGGTCAAGGAAACAAGTTCTAGAGTTATACAATACAATAAATCTTTATGGAAAGAGTATGTATTCCTGTATTATTAAGAATACAAAAGGGGATATTACAACCAATTCCCTAACATTCCAACGTCTTCCCACTAGTCTTTGCATCAATTATCCAACCTTGTCTCTAATGGAAAAGGGAAACTCAACTCTAGGATTATTTCAGCAACATTTGGCCACTCTATCTTTGCTCCCCCAACCAAGAGGGGTGAGATTATATATATAGTCCAAAGAGGATAAAGGGAGTTGAGGATTCAATGGAGAAGGTTAAGCGATCATCCCAATAGGTTAGGGTTTGACTAACACTCGTATTGTTCTATTTGGATAAGGCTCCATGAGAGCTTCTTTCTAGAAGCCTCTCGAATCTTCTCTTTTTTCCTTTGAACGAGCAATGCCGCACTTTTATAAGGTGCAACATGCGTTACTGAGGGGTGCATCATGCTTCATGAATGCAACAAGAGTCAGTGATTCACCTTTTTAATATACACGGTGCATGAACAATGGTTTGACACCTGTTGTAAACAAGAGAAGTGTAACATTGCCGCAGGATAGGAAAACTAAAGGGTAGAACCTCTTTCCTGAGTAATTTGGCACTAATACTTTATGGATTAGGGAATATTTAGAGGAAATTTTCTTGTTATCATGGTGATGATGATATTTAGGTGTAACATATCCCCCCCCAAAGTATGAATCTATAGGGATATGATAGGTGAAATACTTTGATATATGAAGGTTGAGAAAAAATATCAATGGTTGAAATGTTGAACAAGGAGTTTGTAGTAAAATAATATCTGAGATATGTGTTCCAAATGAATCATAGCATGGTTTCCAACCCATACATTGTATATCCATGCATAGACATCCAAGTCATGGATAGAAAGCATACAATGTAGATCCATGACATGAAACTCAAATATAGACATCGCTATTGAATATACGCGGTAGATATATGTCATAATGAATCAAGACTCGAAATAGCCACCAGACATATACTGCAGACCTATGTAGTCACACACATGTTCCATTGCAACCTAGGGAAGGTAGATAATACAAGTATGTTCCTAAAAGAAACCCATGGTATTCATATCAAACACAAAAGGTACAATTCTATCCATGTGAATAAATGTATTGACATTGAACATGGTAGAAACCACTTTATTACCGGTCATTGAGGTATATAATTAACAAGTACAAGGGAAATCAACATTGATGTCGATGATGCCCAAGGTACCCAAGTACATTCCTTTCAATGTGAATTAATGAGTTGAAGTCAAAAATTTGAAAGAATATTACAATTAGAGACCAATGATGTAAGCCAACTACTTTTGAGGCATGCACGCCCAATGTACTAGTTGGTTTCTAGGTATAATTCTTGGATGATGAGCTGAATTTGACAAGAATTGACCTGTTGAAGGAGGTCCATAATGTTTCCCCCACCATCGACACGAAACATGATCGAATTGTACAGTGACTTTGGGACTAACTCAAGGATGACTGACACAATGGAAGGTAAGACGACTGAAAAAGGTTGACTAGGATGGTAGACCTCCCTATAACATTTATAGAAAATTAAATTACCTAACAACATTGACTTAACAAGATAGGGACCAAGACATAATGCAACAAGAGACCGACGCATCCTTTAAATAACTCAAAGGATTAAAATGACTCATGAAAGTGGATCGACTCAAAGACAAGATGATGAAATGAAGGAAAGTGCTATATTTATGTTCAAGGATGAAAACTTGCTGCCATTAATACAAACTTAGATACATTCTCTTTCCAATAATTCTCTGTCATGATTGATGAGTGCCTCTTTTATTTTTAACTAGCTAGAAGAGGGTAACAAACATTTGATATAGCTCATATTTTTGGGATGAGCCAATCTCACATGTTTTATGAACCTGAGAAAGGAGGGGTACGATCCCCAAAAGGGTCCTTCAATGTTTAATTTTAACGTGTCCAAAGAAGGTAAACTCAGTGTTGTTTAATTTTCAGGGAGTATGAAAAAAAACTAAAGAAGACTCGACGGTGAACTTTTTCATAAATTTAGTCCCCAATGCCCAAAAAAGTATAAAATGATACCAAGGAGAACTCTTCTAGTCAAATTTTGACTAGAGTATTCATTTTTCACAAATAATCCAATCGATCTAAAAAAGGGGTAAAATATGACCAGAAAATAGACCTTTCTAATACTTTTACAAGCATAAAAGAATCAAGTTCACTTTGCGAAAATTTCCTATTTTGGGAGTCTAAAAGGAGCTTAAAGACAACTCCAAGGGGGTTCCTTTTTTTGTAAAGGTTTAACTAGCCCAAAAAAGTCATGAAATTGTGGTCGGTAACGTATTCTTATGTGTCTACGAGCATGAGAAAGAAAAAATAATAATCTTGATGCCATTTTACTTAGTGTTTTATGGGCACAATAATGGCATAAAAAGTGCTCAGAAGGTTTTTCATATTTGAAAAGGAGCATCAAAAAGTAAAAAATGACTCCACCATAGCCAGTTGTCATTAAAATTTACTATGATCTTTGCAATAAGTGTTAGAACCTTGTTTGACTCAAAACATTAATGAAATATAACCAAACTAGTAAAGATAATTTAAAATAATGAAATAAAATATTAAAATATTTCATTCCAAATGAATAAAAGGGGTAAAGAGTGATAAGCTTTTACCATTTTGTTTTTACCAATTTGGTGTGCATGAAAAATCCCTTTCTGGTTTAATCTTGCAGTGGAGATTTCAGGAGTAACAGGAAACCAATTCTTTGTTTCTTCAGCTCTAGGTAAACACCCTCTCCTTGCTCTTCATTTTTATGGTTAATTTTTTTAATTTTTATGTTGTATTTCCTCTGTTTTGGGGTCGGTTTTTGAAGGGTAAATGCAGGATTGCAGTCTTTCACTTATCCCTTTTGGGCAGTGTGTCAACTAGTGATGACACACATCTTAAAAGGGGAGAGTGAATCATTGACTCTCTATAAATACAAACGTGGTGCAACAACAATGAAGTGACCCAAAAATTAAAGATTTGAACAAATTATTATGGTTTTTTATATGGATTATTTCTAATACCTTTGTTAATTTCTTTTCATGCATATTTCATCTAGCAAAATGGTGCAATGGAACGAAAGATAGAATGAATTTGTTGGAATATATTAAACCCACTCACAACTTAGGATAAAATAATTAATCATTATTTGATTAATTATTCACCCACTAGCTTAATTAGTTGGCATCCACTTGCACCTTAAAGTCAATGCATGCCATCTATATCCTAGGAATGATTTATTTCCAATTCTGGGTTGATCTGGACCACCTTTTGACCATCTAGAATTAGTATAAAGGACTTTACAATAGATTCTGCTTTATTATTCTTTTTCTGCTTTTCCTACTTTTCTATAGATAAGATAAAAGCTAGTCAACTAGGAAACTGGGAGCTTTTGTTTCCAACCCATCCTCCATTAGTTTTTCTCCATTTTCTAGGATTAGCATGTTTTTTCCATCTCCTTGACAACTCACTCATGCTTTTTCCAACTCGTGAGGTCCTTGATAGATTTGGGAAGTGCTTTAGCCACCTATGGGGGTTTGCTATATTTTGGTAAGTCAGCCTTTTTGAGATTTATGTGTTGTTTCCATACAATTCAATTTTCCTATGAGGGATGTACTATTTATGTACACTATTATTCATCATTATTCAATGGAAGGATACACACCAATATTCATCTCTTCATTCATGTGATTCAGTCTCTTTTCTTCTCTCTATTTTTCCTGTGTATGCTTGTGAGAATTCTTAGTAGCAAGATCTATTTCCCATGCTTCTTATTAGCATCATTGCTCATAGCATTGATATATTATTTATACATGGTATCAGAGCTACAGGAATCACAACCTTTCCATCTTATACATCAGCAAGGTTTATCAAGTTCTACAGAGTTGAGGAGCGCTTCTAGTCTCCTATCCCTCTCCGAAGAAGAGCTTGTCTAGCTTACAAAATTTTCTCCTAGTTTGTTTTGCAGGTTGCAGAGAGTATCTACTAGAGAATATCAACAAATTCTATATGGATTCAAAATTTCCTCTACTATCTCCTTTCAACTATGTTGATTGGAAGCCAAAGATGAGGGCATACTTGAAGAGGCAATGTCTCTTTGATGTCTCCATTGGTGCATTGAGTGAACCTGAGTCTTATGAAGAGAAGATTTATTGGATAAATAATTGTGATAGATATTATGGAATTATGTGTTTGTGAATGTCTCCAAATATACATCATCTCATAGATTCTATTGAGTATCCATTTGAGCTTTGGAAAATTTTGGACAAAGCTTTTGGTTTGCAGGAAATTGAAGATGAAGCATGGAGCGAACCTAGCATCTCCTCTTGTTCTCTT
>LPNX010964018.1:188051-251555 GCA_001517045.1 Pseudotsuga menziesii
CATTCTTAGTAGCAAGATCTATTTCCCGTGATTCTTCTTAGCATCATTACTCATAGCATTAATCTATTATTTCTACAGAATTAGAGTATGCTCAAGTGGTCGATGATCCTAACACTAGGCCATCCTGGAGAGAATGTGGGGTTGCCAAATTCTTCTTAGTTCTAGGAATGAGAGCCCAAATCTGCCTTTTACACCAATCGATCCGAATATGGGACCCCAATATGCAATATTTTTAAGCTGGGACCCATATTCATACTTTGGATGTAAAGGAAATCATTTTCCTTACAGGGCTTTCAATACGAAAAGCTCTCATTTCACTTTCTAGACCTAGAGGTGGTGATGAAACCATTGAATCTTTGGTTGAACAATATTACACTACTAGGGCCCAAATTCTAGGTGGGAAAATCCCCATCAAACATGTACCATATCATCCTTTGAGGAAAATTTTCTTACCATTAAAAGGGTAGTGGGTAGTAGGTCCCACCATGAATATACAAGGGCTCACATGCTCTAAGAAATAGAATGCATGGATCCTACAATGTTTAATTGGTGCGAGAGTATTTTGGGAAACATGAAATAACAACTAACAAAACATAGAAGAGGAGAGTTGAAACAATTTGGTTATGGGTTAATCTTGGTATCCTTATTCCTAGAGTGTGTTCCTCTCCTTAGTCCATAGGTAGCGATCCACGAGATCCACGTATGTTGAGGTGGGTTGAGGTGATGGCTCGTCATGGTGGTGGTGGATCGATAATTACCTATAGGCCTACATATTTCAAATGGTTTCATAGTCAACTACTCATCGTAGAGAAATATGCGCATGTGAACACATATTTCCGAGGGGATTTATATCTAGTGCTTCCATAGGGAGAGTAGTGGGGTGATCTAGGTAAAATTAACTTTATTTATTTTGTATGTATTTTGTAATATTTCATTTTTTTGTACTGATACCTTCTACTTTACTATACAGATATTGGGCCCTTGAGACTAGCTAGATCTTCTCCTATTGAGAGACGAGGAGCACACAGAGTAGTAGTGGTTCAAAATATATAGGTGGAGGAGGATCTCTAGGATATAGAGGAGAACATTTAGAGATTGATTGTGGATATACCATGATGTTATATGCACCATACAACTGGGGTCTCTGGTCATTTTGGTTGGCTACTATGTCGAGTGGCCAAAGCCATCATGTACTATCATGAGCACCAATAGTAGTAGTATTATCTGTATGTAGCGATGTATTGAAATCCATGAGCTTCATATTTTGTCAGAATGATGTATTGAAAGATATGAGATTCAAATTTTTGTCTCAATACTTTTTTTAAAACCTTTTTTTATGGTTGATATAAAAGAAACTTTTCACAGATTTACTTGAAAATGTGTTTATGATGGAATGTATGTACATGGAACTTGCTAAGAATACTTATTTTACATGAATTATTTACATATGGAATTATGTGAATATTCAAGAATGGAAGACATACCAATTCAAAACATAATTATCTAATGAATCAATAACTACATTTATCTTCCTTGAAATATGTTGATACTGAACAAATTCAAATGACCTTTCAAGGAGGCGTACTCTCTAAAAAAACAAATAAGTATGGGATTAAAAATGGCATAGATGTGGTTTAACTAGGAAAGCACAAGTTGAGAATCCAAGTAGACAACATTATGGATTATGCCATTGGAAGAAGGATTAGTAAACAATCCAATCACCGCATGATACTGAGTAATATTATTAGTTATAGGACCTAAACAAACTATGCATGAGATTACTAGTTCGTTGACATGGGAATAATTACCCAAGCCACTGAAGAGAGATTTAGGGTATGTCAACTAGAACCATCCGCAAATACAAAATAAAAATCCATATGCACATTCAAGCATGACATTATACAAGAAGTCATGTCTAGGAGGAGATACTAAACACACAAAAACAAAAGTCCATACCACACCAAAAAACACACTATACACAAAATATACAAAGTACACATGCAAAATTACTTAATCATAATACCTCTTAAGGTAGATCCCACTGCAGGGCTCTCCCAAAGGTATCCCATAATAATCAACCAATTTAGAGGCCCCCTTTTTTCAAAACTCTACTGACGATGTAAAAGCCATGCCACATAGTCTCGAGCTTTCCACCTGCTAACTTATCATGTTTTTTTATCATAAGTCAAAACTAGGTCACCTTAATTAAAGACATGGGGTTGAATAGATCTATCATATTGGGGTTTGATACATATATTATGTGCCTCATTAGAGATATTTTCATCTCGACGAGTTTCATTAAGCTTGGATAAATATAAGAAATGCTCTTCCTATGTAGTAGTGTTGGGTAGAAGTTCGATGAAAAGTTTTAACGATGGGATATCACATTTGATAGGTAAGACTAATTCTAGTCCATAGATAAATTGAAATGGTGTAAAACTAGTTGTTGTATTTATTGTGGTTTCATAATCCCATAGTGTTGAGAAAGTTTCAAATTCCAACTGGATTTGTGTTCTCCCACCATTTGTTGAAGCATAGTTTTCAAAAATTTATTAATTGACTCAACCAGTCCATTGGCTTGAGGGTAGTAGGGAGTTGAGTTTTCATGATGAAAACCTAGCTTGGTACTTAACTCAGTCATCATTTGGTTCCTAAAGTGGGAGCCATGATCAGTAATTATGGCTTTAGGAACCCCAAACCTAGTGAAAACATGTTTAAACGGAAAGAGACTAGCAGTCTTGCCATCCTTAACATATGTAGGCATAGAATAAACCCATTTGGTAAAATAATCAACGATGGCAATGATATAACCATTCTCCCCGGTTAAGGTAGTCTTAAAATGAATAAAATCAATACCCTGTTTGGAAAATATAACGATAACAATGATGGGGTTTAAAGGTGCAGGGTGGGTGCGCTTTTTGGGAAAAAAGTTGTCAGGGTGGGTATTTTTTCATGGCCTCAATACAATATTTAAAAATGGAAGGCCATAAATATCCAACATGTAAGATTTTATAGGATGTATCCATCCCATAAAGATGATTTCCACATGCTCCAAGAGATAGTCATTCAACACATGCTCAGCCTCGTCATGAGTTAAACAACGTCGTAATACATAATCAATTCCACAACGATATAAAGTATCATTAATGATAAGGTAATATTTACCGTGGTGATGAATACGAAAATGATCATCACGATACAATCTAGTCTAAAATAATTGTGTCTAGAGATATAAGACGATATCCCCATACCAAGGGTAAGACGTACTAATGAGAAACAAGGACTCATCAAGAAAAGAGTCAATGGGATAAAATTCCTCAGTAGTACGAGGAATGTCACATATTATCTCAGCAAAAACTAAATATTTCTTTAATCTACACTTAGCAAACTCCAAGTCAAATTCTTGTAGGATAAATATCAACCAAGAATAGTTTTCCCCCAACACTTGATGAGTCAAAATGTAGTAAATGGGATCGAAGTCTACGAGAACAGTTGTTGTGCGGAGAAGAATGTAGTGAAAAAATATTTGGACTGCGATGACCATAGAAAAAAACAACTTATGTACATGTGAATAGAATGTTACAAAGTCAGCAATACTCTTACTAAGATAATAGATCACATGTTCTTGGTCATTATTATCTTCTTGTACTAATACCATACCAACGGTAGAAGTAGACACAACAAGATAAAGAAGATAATCCTTTGAATTATCTGAAGGATATAACACAGGTGCATGCATAATAACATGTTTGTGATTATCAAATACACATTGAGCGAGCTCATCCAAAACAAAGGGAAATCCACTTTTCAACAACTGCATAAAACCACTTGTTTAATCTGCATAATTACATCCAAAATGGGAAGTTTTCCTTCCCTTACAAACTTTGAAATTCGATAATTGTTGTTGGTGGAGGTAGGGCCAAAATAGCCTCTATTTTTAAAGGATCAATTCATATGTCATCCTTGGAGACAACGAATACAAGAAGTAGTTCAATTTCAACAAAAAAACACATTTTTGTGGATTCAAGAAAATGTTATAGTGGTGACATCTAAGGAAAATAACTCTCAGGTGTTAAATGTGATCTTCTCAATGTTGAGAATGAGTAGGTAAATTGTTGAGATAAGGCTCCACTATATGCTTGATATCATGGAAATCATAGGGCATGGATCATTGAAATGTAGCTCCAACATTTTTAGGCTAAAAGGTAACTTGCAGTAAGCAAAGATTCCCCATGGGTATATAAAAGCCATTTTGTGTTGATTAGAAGGGAGTATTTTGATCTAATTATAGATTGAAAATACATCCATGAAAGAAACAATTACACTTCCCACATAGTTATGGATGATTTGATCGATGTAAGGGGTGGGATAGTTGTCTTTGGGACAATCCCAATTAAGATCCCTATTACAATCTATACAAAACCTAGTTGTTCCTTGTTTCTTCATGATAGAAATAGTATTACAAACCCATTATGTCAATGGTACGGGATAGATGAACCCATCTTTCAAAAAAATTTAAACTTCTTCCTTGATGGTTGCATATTTCCTTGGGTGTACTTGGAAAAGTTTTCGTTGGACAGGCTTGGCCTTGGGCTATGTTTTGACCTCATGAACTATAATGGAAGGATAAATCCTTGATATTTCTTTGTAACTCCATGTGAAAAATTCATGAAATTATTTAAAAAATTCAATATAAGTGTCAATTTCAAAAGGAGAACAGTTATGGCCCAAATGGACATGTTCAACAATGCATGGTTTCACCAATATGTCAATTGGAATAGTTTGAGTAATTTTTCTCAAGTTTCCCTCAGAAATAGTGTTATGTGTAAGAATAGGTTACCGAGGATTCATGACAATATCATAATATACAAAATATTCAAATTCATTTTCTTCCAATTGGAAATTCGGGAGGAAGGAGCATTGATGATGATTACCCCCCAAGGTGATGCATCCAAGCACATTATTTCGATAATAGATTCATCAGAAGGAAAATTCTGTAGGAGATAATCCAAATTTGGTGGAGAAGAGTCTAACCAATATGGAATATGGTAAGGATCTGATGGTACCAAAATGTCATCATCAGTATTGCACTCATCACATATATATTGGATTGCATTATAAATGGATTTAGGTGGACTAAGAAATTTGAATCGTCAATTGATTTTCCTTATAATGGATTATTGTTATTAGTAAATATCATATTGATTGTAGCAAGTTGTGATGGAGGAATATGAACCATTAATGGAAAAACTCCCATGAATGAAGAGTCTTTAAGGAGTCCTACTCCTACATTATCATATTGAGGAACTGATTTCCCTAAGAGAGGAACATTATTAGCAGAGTTGGAATCAATGTTAGGGGAGAAAAAATCAGTTTGGTTGATGGTAACAATATTTCCTTGGTGAGGAAACTAGACCAAACAAAAAATGAATGATGCAACTACAGTCATGGCATAAAACTAGTTTATCCTCAATAAAATATTATAATCCAAATGTGCATCGACTACCTTTACATGAATAGAGACCGCCCCCCACCCCCCCAATTCCACAGACAAAGATGACAACAATCCATAAGGTTGGAATCAGTGATTGTCGAAATATTTTAAGGTGGTTTGTAAATGGTTTATTTTAGGAGAACTAATGGCTCTCTAGCAAGACAAAGACATGACATAGGTCAAGGCTCCTTCATCCAAAATGGTATGATGGATATTTTTCCCACTTAATTTTGTATAAATTTTAAAAGCAAGTTGGTGAGACATACTCAACTTAAAATGTTCCATATTAAAAGTGATGGTATTGAAACTCTCTGGATTTATAGAGCCAAGTGCTGACTGTTGGTTTATTGGTAAATATTGAGAGGGGGGGTGAATCATTATTGTTACCTTTTTACAAATTTAACCACTTTTTAAATCTTTTATTAAATACACATAACAACATGAATACACAGAACACAATTTTAACCTGGAAGCCTAATAGGGTAAACCACAAATACGTCCTATTACTAAAAAATTGTCATTTACAAATAGTTTTTCCTGCTGCTACAGACAAGGATGGTATTACACCCTATTTACCGACAACTACTGGAAGGAGGCTATGACCCCATGGTTTATCAGCTACTATTGAAAGGATGCTATGACACCCTATTTACCAGCAACTAGTGGAAGGAGGCTACGACCCCTTGGTTTATCAACTGCTGCTGAAAGGATTCTATGACACCCTATTTACCAGCTACCACTGGAAGGAGGCTATGACCCCCTGATTTATCAGCTGCTAATGAAAGGATTCTACGACACCCTTTTTTGTCAACTACGACTGATAGGATGCTCCTACACCCTATTTACCATCTTTCTCTAGAAGGATGCAACAACCCCCTACATGACTGTTGCCTTCCCTAGCGCCACCCTGCCATCCTAATATGTTTTCTGTAATATGCTAGATTTATTTTCCCTCAATTCTTTGTCGCACCCATTGGTCTTTATTTCTAATTTTCTGATGTTGATACTGAGACACTTCTCTCACTCATACCTCAACGTATAAATACCTTCATGTTTCCTACAGACACATCTCTTTATTCTGGAAACATACCCTTTCACAATCATGTCCTTACAAATCTGATAGTCACACCTTTTCAACAATCTGTGATTAATGATTTTTAATTAAATCATTAATTAAAAAATTCTTGATCACTTCTGATCTAAGAGCTCCCTTCTTCTCTGATCGCATGATTTGTCAAACCAATTCCTATATAATTCCTCTCCTCTATCAGCAGGAATACTTTATCTTCATACCTTCCGGCTTCTCTTTTTCTCACGCCTGTGGTATTCTCTTCCTCCTCTACGAGCTCTATGTGGGATATCCTCATTGCAGGATCATATGTACATGTTTCTCTCACAAAACATGACCTTCACATTCCATCTATGAGTTTTATGTTGGACATTATTCTTTACCATTTATGGACCCACCTCAGAATTCATTTCCACAGCTCAGCTTAACGTTTTCTGGTGCTTCTGGAACATCCTTCTCCAAAATCAATCCAAGATGTTGATTTAATTTTTAGTCTCTCCGTTCCATCGATCTAGCACATATATTCCCCCCTTGAAATCATATTTCTACCCCATGGTTTCCTCATCAACGATTCCCCACCATTGATATTCATCGGTCATTTTCCTGACCGTTGATCCAAGGTAAGATGCATATTCCAAAATGCGGGTTTGTGACTTTTCGAAAATTCCTTTTCATGATTTCCACATTTTTCTTTCCGCACCAATAATTTTGCACCGTTGATCTCCTACGGTCTCTTCCATGATCATTGATCTCAGATAATATGCGAATTGTGGGATGCAGAAATGTAACCTTTCCTCAAATCATATCTTGAATTTCCACAAGATCCTTTCCACAAGCTACTTTCCGCAAGCTCCTTTCCATAAGCTTCTTTCCACAAGATCCTTTCTGCAAGATCCTTTCTGCAAGATCCTTTCCACAAGCTTCTTTCCACAAGCTCCTTCCCGCAAGCTTCTTTCTACAATCTCCTTTCCATGAGATTATTTCCTCAATCTCCTTCCTGCAAGCTTCTTTTTGCAATTTTTCTTCTGCACCATTGATATTTTGTGGAGTCTTTCTCGACCTTTAATCTTCCAAATTGCGGGTTCATATAATCTTTAAACATTATTTCCACAATTCCCTTTCCACATTTTTTCTTCCGCGCTATCGATCTCTTTTAGCGGAACTAATCTCACTCATCTGATCTTGGTTGTTGTGGAACTAATCCTTAACAATCAGATATTGTGTGGGATGCTTCCTGATGGTCAATTTTAGATTGAATGAGGACCTCACCATGACTTTGCGGATCCGCATGATTTCTTTGCGAAAATCCTCTGCGAATTTTTCTAACATTTTTGAATATTTATATACATAAAGAATTTCATCATGTTGTTGATTATAAGGAATTTGTAAAAACTCTCACAGATATAGTTTCTATGTTGTTCAATTGTTACATCTACTCTATCTCCCATTCATTTCACTCTGCTATAGTTCCACTCTTCATTTGTCTAACCAGCTTTGTCATTCATACTGCATCTCTACTTCCACTCGACCTATGTTCTTTGTTTCATTAACCATTGTTTACATCATACTATCGACACTATCTTGGAAGTCTTCAGATTAGTCATTCATGTTGTCTTATCATCCATGTTGATCTCATCCATTGCATTTGTTATAAATGAGATTTATGACATCATCATTAGGACACCATCATATTCCATGTCATCATATGTGTCATGCCGCATCCTCAACTATCTCATGCCATGCTGTCACTATTTTATGACATCATCATTAGGACAACATCATATTCCATGTCATCATCTGTGTCATGCCACATCCTCAACTATTCCATGCCATGCCATCACTACCTTAGTCTTTCACTGAGTTTGTCTTGTTATCATATCCACTGGTTATTCCTTTGTCATTCATGAACACCTTTGACATCAATGACAACTATATACTCAACAATATCCCTCGTTGGCATTGATGGCAGCCTCTAAACATTCTCCCCCTTTGACAACAATGACAAAGGATAACCTATTATGCCAATGCTGTACCTATTTTGATATAGGATTTCTTGTCTTTCTACTTTCTGAAAGCTCCCCCTATAATCATATCTCCCCTTTATTAATTGAACTATGTTATTTAATCAATGTGTTATCATTTATCTTAACACTTCCTTTCTTGCTACAGGTTCTTGGATGATAGATTAATTGATAGATCCATGGACTCCCCCTGTCACTTTGCTTTCTCTCCTTTGTCAACATTTTTGCGACAAGAGTTTAAATCAACATTTGTTCACACTCTTCCATTTTCTATCTGGGATGCATTTTTTTTTAAACTTTGTTCCTGCTGCCATATCTAATGGTCTATTCTTCCTGTAATTTAATCGGCTTCCTCTTTTACCAGAATTCCTTAAGCCTATGCATTTAGATCTTCATATAAAAACCTAGCATATACTGCTGGATTCTTTTGGATTTTAGATCTATATTATCAACTGTCCAGATACCCATAACTTCAAATCCTCAACACAGAGATTATTTCAGTTTATTGCATAGTTTCTTTGGTCTCAGTATCTCAGACACAAAGATTCATAACCTCAACCTTTTCCTTTGTCAATGTTGAACTCATCCTGCTACCTTATCAATAGACTGAATTTTTATTTTTAAGACTTGAGTTTTCTTCTATTGTCAACAATTTTTATGTGTCACGACTTCAAATACTAAGTGGACATAATCATATTTATCTTCTATTTAATTGCAAACATCATGTTCTTCATGACGCTCACATTTTGTTGTTCTCACGTTACTTCATACTTTCTTTTATGTCATCCATACACCAACCTTGATAAACCATCATCTTTGAAGAAGATAGATTTCAATATACTTCAACATTAGATACCAATTGGAATTTCCTGACTTTAACTCCCCTTGAATATATGTTCCTTTCTAATGTTATTTTCATGGTTTTCTTTAAATCATGAGATATATTTTATGAAAGGATCCCACAGTCATCACTACATCCTTATTCATCACCTTGATTTTTATCGGTGTATCCTTTTACATCTCCATCTTGTTTTTCCTTGTAATGGATGCCCTTTTTATCTATGGAATAATTATGTTCATCATCATCTTTGGAGACCTCACTGATGTTTGGAATATTTATTTCTTCTATATCTTTGGAGTATTCCTTTCTTCTCCATATTTTTTCAAGAGGTACTCTGCTTACTTGTTTTTTATTTCTTTGTTCCTTGGTTTTCATCTTCCATACCTTTTTCTGAGTTTCCTGGGAAGGTCTGCATGTACTATTCTTGCAATGTTTTGCGAAGTGTCCAATACTGTGACTTATGAAACAAATAAGTCTTTTTCCGTTAGATATGTTGGTTGTTTCTTTCCTTATCATCCCTTCATCTTCTTCTATGATTCTACAATCATCAGCCTTGTGACCAAACTTGTGACAACAATGACAATATCCATAGAATGTATGTTTGGATAATCTATGGTATTTTTTCTTGTAATGACTCTTTTCTTTTGCATGTCTTCTAAAAATTTTCATCTTGGGAGGATGAGTAAAAATTTTGATAACTGGACTTCATTTCCTTGTGATTCTTCTACTTCCTAGGTGTATCTTTTGAGGCATCATGTTGACATTTAAAATTTTCAAAATGTTCATGAATGATGGAGCTTGATCCTTTATGATTATATCCAATACCTATTTTATCCCTGGGGGATATTTGTAAGCTGCGAACTTTATTAAGAGCTTCAATACTTTGCTTGAACTTCTCACTAACAGTCAGCTGATATTTTAGCTTCTTTACTTCTTCCTTGAATTCAAAAAATTCTTGTTTCAAGCTCTTGACCTCTTCCATACTAGCCAACACTTGTTGTCTTGAATTGCGTAGCTCTTCTTGGAGGGTTTTCACTTCCTCTTCTTTTGGCTTCTTCTCTTCTTGATATTTTGACAATTTTTCTTTCAAGACTTTGTTCTTTTTCCTACATTTTTCAAATTCATCTACAATAGCCATGTATTGGGCTTCTATGTCCCCTTCTGATTCCTCATCTGAGTTTGTTGTCCCTATAAACAATTTTTCTTCATCTTCACTAACATCCTCGAGAATAGCAAGCCTTCCTTCTACTCTCTGCTCAACTGAGTAGAGGTATTTTATCTTGTCCCAAAGTTCCTTTGCAGAGTTACATTCACCTATGTTCTCTTTGACATCATCAGGTAATCCATCAAGGATTGAATCCATTTCCATTGAGTTACTTTTCTTGGATTTATTTTGATCTAGATTCCTTATCCTCTTTTGTGGGTAGTAATCAGTGATCACTGAATTCCATATATCATGTCCCAATGCCTTCAAATAAATTTTCATTCTTGTACTCCAAAATATGTATTCTTCTTCCCTAAGTATTGGAGATCCATTTACTGTGTAAATCTCTTCTTGTTGATCCATAGTGGTTTTAATGGGATCTTCCTTCCAGTGTTTAAACTGTAGTGAAGGAACCCGCTCTCATACCAATTGTTGGTTTATTGGTCAATACTGAGAGGGGGGGGGTGAATTAGTATTTTTATATTTTTACTAATTTAACCACTTTTTAAATCTATCATTAAATACACAAAACAAATTTTAACATGGAATCCCAATAGGGTAAACCACCAATACATCCTATTACTGAAAAATTGTTATTTACAAATAGTTTTGCTTGCTACTACATATAAGGATGGTATTACACCCTATTTACCAGCAACTGCTGGAAGGAGGATACAACCCCCTGGTTTATCAGCTACTACTGAAAGGATGCTATGACACCCTATTTACCAGCAACCACTAGAAGGAGGCTATGACCCCCTAGTTTATTAGTTGCTACTAAAAGAATGCTATGACACCCTATTTACTAGCTACCACTAGAAGGAGGGTTTGGAATGTAGAAATAATATATCAATGCTATGTGCAATGATGCTAAGAAGAAACACAGGAAATAGATCTTGCTACTAAGAATTCTCACAAGCATACACAGGAAAATAGAGAGAAGAAAAGAGACTGAATCACATGAATGAAGAGATGAATATTGGTGTGTATCCTTCCATTGAATAATGATGAATAATATTGTACATAAATAGTACATCCCTCATAGGAAAATTGAATTGTATGGAAACAACTCATAAATCTCAAAAAGGTTGACTTACCAAAATATAGCAAACCCCCATAGGTGGCTAAAGCACTTCCCAAATATATCAAGGACCTCACGATTTGGAAAAATCATGAGTGAGTTTTCAAGGAGATGGAAAAAACATGCTAATCCTAGAAAATGGAGAAAAAATAATGGAGGATGGGTTGGAAACAAAAGCTCCTAGTGTCCTAGTTGACTAGCTTTTATCTTATCCATAGAAAAGTAGGAAAAGAAGAATCTGCTGTAAAGTCCTGTATACTAATTCTGGATAGTCAAAAGGTGGTCAAGATCAACCCAAATTGAAAATAAATCATTCCTAGGATATAGATGGCATGTATTGACTTTAAGGTGCAAGTGGATGCCAACTAATTAAGCTAGTGGGTGAATAAGTAATCAAATAATGATTAATTATTTTATCCTAAGTTGTGAGTGGGTTTAATATATTCCAACACCCCCCTATAAGTCTGAATTTATGATGGTATGACAAAAATATGGATGCATATAGGGCCCAGCAACAAGGCTATGGTCACCCTTAACAATTATTATGTCCAGAAAAGTGAGGAAAGAGGCAAAACCACATGGGGAAAATCCTCCCTCAAAATAGGAAAAGGCACAAAATTTGAAATATGTGTTCAACATATCTTCATCTTCACTTTAATGAGCTGACTGAACTGCTTCTGGATGTAGTATTTTCTGAAGAAATCATGAACTCCATGATCATGCGCTAGAGTGTAGAACCTGCAAGAAGGAAGAGGAGAGACTCCTTGTATCTCATCAATTGATGAAGTAGGAGCATTATCTGAATGATTCTTTCTGCTGTCAAAATATGGTATGAAAACATAATCTGAAATGGAAAAGAGATCTGTGCATACTCCTTTCCAAAGAGTACAAAAAATAAGGCAATTTATTTCACACCCAATTCCCAGAATAGCTGCAAAATTGTGATGTGAATCACATGTCAATATTCCAATATGATGTATCAAATGTATAGATCTGATATGAGGCTGATAAAAATCTAATATATAATAAATAGTAGCATATGGAACAGCAAGGAAAAAGGCTTCAATGGCACCATGAAGATATACGGCTAGAATAGGAAAATTATGAGCAACTGGGGAAAACTGCTAGGTGTAAAAATCTGAATGATGGATGGGCATAAGATCTAAACCATAAGTGTTTAGAACAGATCCAAACATGTTTAATATCAGTCTATATATGACTAAGGTCATCAATAACCAGCCACTGAATGTTAGGAAAGACTTCAAATCATGTAAGATAAATATCACTGCATAAGAGACCAATGGGGAATCAACTAGTGAACTAGGGATTTGTATAGTCTTAGGATTATTCAGAGCTATGGTAGATGGTATGGATGGTGGTATGATATGTGCATCAACCTGAAAATATTCTTCTAAATCAGAATCCAAAGGATCACATATAAGCATATCAATAGACTCATGGGAATATGCTGTTAATGAATCCTTTGTATGAAAGGAGGAAAGAATGAGATGTTCACAATATTCAAGAAGGCTCTGAGTATTGATGCCAAGAACAAAATAGGAGATGCTGAAGCACATGATATTAAGTAAGGTAAGTGGTATGACACAAATAAGGCTTGATTTGTCTAAGTAAACATCCTAGAAGTCACTGGGTTGCGCACCATCAATGAGAGAGGTATGCAAAAGGTGTGAAGAATCTGGCACATAGATCTCAGAATCTAAGATAGGAGATTTAGAGAACAATGAATGGTTTATATGATCATAATAAATATCAGTAGCAGCTCCATATGTTACTTCTTTTTCATCAATAGTATCACAAGAAGAAAAATCACCTTCGAGAGACACAGAAAAAGATTGCTCTTCAATATTTGCTTCTTGATCGAAGGAGGAAGCATTCAAATGAAAGAGGGCAGTAGCAACATGAACTATATGAGGAAATTATTCATCATGATCAACTTCATCAGAGAATGTAGAGGCCAATAAATATTGAGAGAGAGAACAAGAGGAGATGCTAGGTTCGCTCCATGCTTCATCTTCAATTTCCTGCAAACCAAAAGCTTTGTCCAAAATTTTCCAAAGCTCAAATGGAAATTCAGTAGAATATATGAGATGATATATATTTGGAGACATTCCCAAACACATAATTTCATAAGATCTATCACAATTATTTAGCCAATCAATCTTCTCTTCATAAGACTCAGGTTCACTCAATGCAGCAATGGAGACATCAAAGAGACATTGCCTCTTCAAGTATGCACTCATCTTTGGCTGCCAATCAGCATATTTTAAAGGATATAGTAGAGGAAATTTTGAATCCATATTGAAGTTTTTGATATGCTCTAAGAGATACTCTTTGCAACCTGCAAAACAAACTAGGAGAAAATCTTGTAAGCTAGACAAGCTCTTCTTCAGAGAGGGATAGGAGACTGGAAGCGCTCCTCAACTCTGTAGAACTTGATCAAAATGCTGCTATAATACCATGTATAAATAATATATCAATGCTATGTGCAATGATGCTAATAAGAATCACAGGAAATAGATCTTGCTACTAAGAATTCTCACAAGCATACACAGGAAAAATAGAGAGAAGAAAAGAGACTGAATCACATGAATGAAGAGATGAATATTGGTGTGTATCCTTCCATTGAATAATGATGAATAATAGTATACATAAATAGTACATCCCTCATAGGAAAATCGAATTGTATGGAAACAACTCATAAAGCTCAAAAAGGTTGACTTACCAAAATATAGCAAACCCCCATAGGTGGCTAAAGCACTTCCCAAATCTATCAAGGACCTCACGAGTTGGAAAAATCATGAGTGAGTTGTCAAGGAGATGTAAAAAACATGCTAATCCTAGAAAATGGAGAAAAAATAATGGAGGATGGGTTGGAAACAAAAGCTCCCAATTTCCTAGTTGACTAGCTTTTATCTTATCCATAGAAAAGTAGGAAAAGCAGAATCTGCTGTAAAGTCCTGTATACTAATTCTGGATGGTCAAAAGGTGGTCAAGATCAACCCAAAATTGGAAATAAATCATTCCTAGGATACACATAGCATGTATTGACTTTAAGGTGCAAGTGGATGCCAACTAATTAAGCTAGTGGGTGAATAATTAATCAAATAATGATTAATTATTTTATCCTAAGTTGTGAGTGGGTATAATATATTCCAACATGGACCCCCTAGTTTATCAGCTGCTACTGAAAGGATGTTAAGACACCCTGTTATGTCAGCTACGACTGAAAGGATTCCCCTACACCCTATTTACCAACTTCTGCTAGAAGGAGGCAACAACCCCCTCTAGGCCTGTTTCCTGCCCTAGTGCCACCCTGCCACCCTAATGTGTTTTTTGTAATATGATAGATTTCTTTTCCCTCCATTCTCTTTCACACCCATTGGTATATGTTTCTAATTTTCTTATGTAGACACCGATACATTTCTCTCACTCATACCTCAATGTATAAGTACCTTCATGTTTCCTACGAACACATCACTTTATTGTGGAAACATACCCTTTCACAATCATGCCCTTACAAATATGATAGTCACACATTTTCAACAATATGTGATTAACAATTTTTAATTAAATCATTAATTATAAATTTCTTGATCACTTTTGATCTGCGAGCTCCCTTCTTCTGTAATCGCAGGATTTGTCAAACCAATTCCTGTGGAATTCCTCTCCTCTATCAATGGGAATACTCTATCTTCATACCTTCTGGCTTCTCTTTTTCTCACATATGTGGGCTTATTTTCCTCCTCTACGAGATCTCTACAGGATATCCTCATCGCATGCTCATCTATACACGTTTCTCTCCCAAAACACGAGCTTCACCTTCCATCTATGAGTTTCATGTTGGACATTCTTCTTTACCATTTATGGACACACCTCAGAATTCATTCTCGCTGCTCATCTTAACATTTTTTGGTGCTTCCACAATCTCCTTCTCCAGAATCAATCCACGTTGTTGATTTAATTTTGGGTCTCTCCGGTTCATCGATCTAGCACATATATTTCCCCCTCGAAATCATATTTCCACACCACAGTTTCCTCATCAATGATTCCCCACCGTTGATATTCATCGGGTGTTTTCCTAACCATTGATATGAGGTAATATGTGGATTGTGGAAAGTAGGTTTGTGACTTTTCCAAAATGTCTTTTTGTGATTTCCGTAGTTGTCTTTCCGCACCAATTGTTCCAAACCGTTGATCTCCTTGGGTGATCCGGGAGGATATTGGTGGCTACCCACCTATTCCACTTGTACCCCCACCCTTGTTTATTTTAGTGTTTCAGTTTCCTTAATTGTAGCACAATTTACTATTTTTGGCAGTTTTTGGGTCCTAAACTTCCGGAGCCATTTTGAGGCCCTAAACGACGTTTTTTTGGCATCAAATGGTCGAGAAAATATGAGTCCATTTCGAACTTGATGTTTTTACCATATGGATGTATTACTTGAATAGATCTTTCTAACGATGTATCATGTGCATCAAACGGAGGTACTATGCCAAAGTTACGACCCTAGGAAATTGATGTACCAACTTACCCAACGGGACCCATATTCTGGTGTTTCACCTCCTAGGGTTAGGTTTTTGGATGTGTAGGGTTTCCATTGTTTCTCAATAACATATAGGCCTTTGAGCCTCATTGTAAAATAGAGTTCAGAGGCATGTAGCCGCCACATCTCTTCTCAGAGATAAGCTACTAGCACTCTAGCTAGTTTAATTCCATTCTGCATGTAAACAATTTTCAGTTCTTTGATTAATGAAATGAAGTGTTATTTCCACTGCATCTTTTTTTATGGTTATTTGTGTATTATGTTGTGTTCCTTCATAAATCTGGATCAATGGCATCAGAGCAATCTGTTCTTTCTCAATCCTTCTTTGCATGTCCCCAACAAGGGCATGGTATAAGGAGTTAGGGCTCGATCTGGTTGAACCTTTGCAAGATCATCCTCGTAAACCTTGACGATCACCCATGGGGGAGAAAAAGAAAGATGGGGGTGCAAAATATCCTATCAAGATTTTGCTCGAGGATGCCCTTGAAAAACAAAGGAACGCAATGATGGATAACTTCGCCCAGATCCTTCAACGACTTCCCACTAGCGGCGCATCTACATCTAGCAGCCACTCTGGAGGCGCAACCCCTTTTAAGATATAAGTAAACTTGGGCATTCCCATATTTGATGGCCGAATAGATGAAGATGCCATAGATAGATGGTTGAATCTATTAGAAGGATATTTCTAGGTTCATGACTTTTCCAAATAGGAAAAGATTACTTTTTCACTACTCAAAGTCGCCCCCCATGTCAAGGACTGGTGCGAAACCTACTGTGAGAGAAAGGATGAGGAAGAACCCTCTCTGTTCTCAACCGTACCCACTTGGAATTCTTTTTGAGATTCCATAAAGGAACAATATTATCCCATGAGGAGCTATGAGGACAAGTACATACAATGGACTATGTTGTGGCAGCAAAGAGATCAAGATGTGCATGAGCTGACAAATATGTTCCATACCCTGCGCACCAAGTTGGGTATCAAATATTCAGAGAAAAATTTGGTACTGAAGTACTGTAGTTTTCTACACATATACATTCAAGAGTAAATGTAGTTCCTCGACATCTCCCTGCTTGGTACAACATACCGGTATGATGCCAAAATTGAGCAAAAATTCAAACAGAAAAAGAGAGACTTTGGATCTACGAGTCAGAAGTAATCGAAAGGTGCCCCCAAACTGTAGAACCAAGGACACAACCAAGGCATGGTGACTCAAGACAGCTTGAAAAAGCTGCAAGAAAAGAGCAACACTACGAAGCTGAAGAAGGAAGTGAAAAAGTGGTGTGAGTTCCATAACAGCCCCACTCACAACACAAGTGAGTGTCGGGCCAAGTAGTCACTGGTGGCCGAGATAAAGGCTTCTTAATTAGATGCATACTCTCACATTGAATCAGAACCCAAGAAGGGGAATGACAGAGGGAAGAAGATTATCAATGCAAATCCCAATGCCACCATTTCCACCACGAAGATCCAAAAGGAAGAACTAGAAGATTCAGAGGAGGAGGAGTGTCTTTTCCACTCCTAGATGTGGGTAAAGGGTTCCCTACTATAGTTCATTGTCAACATTGGGAGACAAAAGAACCTCATTTCAGAAAAGGTTTTGAAGTGGTTGGGCTTGCCGACCATAGCACACCCATAGCCATACACCATCGGGTGGCTTCACGAAGGACGGGATCTGTGCGTTAGCCAGCAGTGCCTCCTTTCCTACATCATCAAGCCCTTCACCGATGAGGTATTATGTGATATTGCTCCTATTGATGTTTGTGATGTATTATTAGGCAAACCATACTTATGGAAGCGACATGATGTGTATGAGTCCCGACCTCGCACTATTATTATTACGTTGGGAAATAAGTTGTACAGGATACCAGAGGTACAACCGCCTATCGCTATCTCTTTGGTTACTGCAAAACAATGTAGTAATCTCATTTCCAAAAACAAGAAATTTGTTTTCTTGATGATCCACCCTCAAGGAAAGAAGAACATTGTGGCCACAACCTTCAGAGAGGGCTCCTCCACATGAAAACAACAAATGGACAAGGTTGTGGAGGAGTACCAGGACATATTCACCTCACCCATAGGGGTGCCTCTACATTGTCAGGTCAAGCACCCCATCGATATGACCCCAGGAGTGTCGCTTCCCAATGGACTGATATATTGATGCTCTATTCTGGAAAATGATGAAATCAAGAGGAAGATTCAAGATCTGCTGCAGAAGGGTCACATCCGTCCAAGTTCATCTCCCTGTGGGACCTCGATCATGTTGGTACAGAAGAAGGATGGGACAAGGAGACTCTGTATTGAAAATCGGGCACTGAACAAGATCACTGTCTGGAATAGGTACCCGATCCCATGAATTGATGACCTCCTGGATCAACTTAAAGGGGAAAAATATTTCAGCAAGATCGACTTAAATTCCAGGTATCACTAGGTACCGATCGAACCGACTGATGTGTGGAAGACTGCCTTCAAATCCAAGGAGGGACTTTTCGAATGGTTGGTCATGCCTTTCAGGCTGACGAATGCTCCCAAAACCTTCATGATATTGATGGATGACATATTTCGGCCATTCACTAACTCATTTGTAGTAGTGTACTTGGATGACATCCTGATATTCAGCCAGACTTGGGAAGAGCACCTCCACCACATCCGACAATTCCTACAAACACTGCAGAAGCACAAGTTGTGTTCCAATTAGGAGAAGTGCACTTTTGGCATGACCCAGGTTTAGTATCTGGGATACGTTAATGATGAGTGTGGGGTAAATGTGGATCCAGCCAAGATCCAAGTCATTTTGGATTAGCTAGCCCCAACCACTCTAACAGAGCTTCGCAACTTTCTGGGTCTTGATAATTTTTACGATAGGTTCGTGTTGGGGTTCTGTCATATCACTTGGCGCTTGAGTCAAGTCACCAAGGGAGGAGAGAAAGAAAAATTATTATGGTCAGAAACTCAATAGAATGCATTCATAGAATTGAAACATCGCCTCTCCTATGCCCTAGATCTCACATTACCATACTTGCAACAACCATTTGAGATCGAGACAGATGCCTCTGAATATGCTATTGGGGCAGTCCTTACTCAACAAGGGAATCCAGTGGCATATCACTGTGAGACACTGTCCAACACAGTCCGCAAATATCCCACTTATGACAAAGAGATGTATTCCATTGTACAAGATTGTCGACAATGGAAGCATTACATTTTAGGGAAGGAAATGATCATCCACAGAAACCACCAACCCTTGCAGTTCATACAGACACAAGGGAAGTTAGAGAATGATTACCATCAGAAGTGGTCAACATATCTACAACATTTTCTTTTGAACATCAAGTACAAGAAGGGAAGCACCAATAATGTTGCAGACTGCCTCAACCGACCACCGATCGTGGTGATAACCACCGTGCTCAACTCTTGTGGGAACAAAACTTCTGATTAGCTACTTCTCTACAAGAGTGATCCAGAATTTAGCCACACATACAAGATGCTCTTGGAGGGAAACCAAGTTCCAAATTTTCACCTCCAGGATGCACTACTATGTCACATGGGACACCTTTGTGTTCCTTCAAGAAAGCATGCCAAGATTATTTTGGAAGTGCACTACAGTCGGGTCGCTGGGAATTTTGGGGTCAAGAAAATAGTGGCAGTACTACAGAAGAATTTCTATTGGTAAACCCTGTGACAGGACATCAGGAAGTACATCTGATCCTGCACTTCCTGCACCATTGCCAAACCGTCCATCAAGAATCAAGTCCTCTATACTCCGTTTCCTACCCCTAGTTGACCTTGAGAATCCATCTCCATGAATTACATGTCGGTCCTTCCATATACGAAGCACGACAATGACTGTGTGTTCATGTCCGTCGATAAATTCTCAAAGATGGCCATAATAGCAGCCCGCAAGAAGAATATCACAACAAAAGCCACTGCTAAAATATTCTTTGAACGAG
Source organism: Pseudotsuga menziesii (assembly GCA_001517045.1). Taxonomy (NCBI): domain Eukaryota; kingdom Viridiplantae; phylum Streptophyta; class Pinopsida; order Pinales; family Pinaceae; genus Pseudotsuga; species Pseudotsuga menziesii. Next base: position 208,272 of record LPNX010964018.1, read on the forward strand.
TGTGGGTACACTTTGGGATCCCACAGTCTATAATCTTAGATTGGGATAGTAGGTTCCTTATTACATTTTGGTCTATCCTTTGGTCACTGCTAGACACCAAGCTCACAAATTCCATAGCTTTCCATCCCCAGACTAATGGCCAGACAGAGGTCATCAACAGGATGATCATACACATTTTGCACATGTAAAACTCAAAGCATCCATGCACATGGGATGAGAGCCTCCCCTATGTACAACATAGCTATAACCGGGCCCTCCACAACTCAACCAACCACAAACCCTTTCAAGTGGGCTTGGGATTCCATCCACTATGTCCCATTGACGTAGCCATGCCATTTGTAGCTACTCAGGTTGATTCAGCTCATATCTAGTCTAAAGTTTCCAAGGCAAACAACTTCATTGAGAGCATTCAGCACATTCGCCAATAGGTTCACAACATATTGGACAAATCCAATGCTAAGTACAAGAAGCGACATGATCAACATCGGGTACAACACAACTTCCAGGTGGGAGACAAAGTGTGGCTACATTTGTCGAAGGAGCGCCTCGCTGGACCCCACCATGATATTTTCCTACTTTGATATGGGCCATACACCATCACCAAGGTTGTCAGGGACAATACCTTCAATCTCAGTATTCCACCATTCCTTGGTATGCACCCAGTGTTCAATGTGGACTGCCTTCGGCCCTACTTTCCACCTCTACTGGACACATCAGACGTGGCATAAAAACTCACACCAACAGAGTTAAACCCAGACTGTATGGAACAAGCCACAACTGATCGGATTATGGATACATAGATCAAGAACACTCGCCAGCAAAAGATCCATCTATATCAAGTTGTCAAAGCAGGATAACTCCTTCACCAGGGAAAGTGGCTCACTAGGGACCAAGTTCAGCAGAAGTTTCCTCATCTCATCGAGGAACTCCATGTAATGGGGACCATTGCTTACTAAGGGGGGAGGAATGATCTAGGAGGATATTGGTGTCCACCTGCCTATTCCACTTGGACCCCCACCATTGTTTCTTTCAGTGTTTTAGTTTCCTTAATTGTAGCACAATTAACTATTTTTGGCAATTTTCGGGTCCTAAACTTCCGAAGCTGTTTTGAGGCCCCAAACGACATTTTTTCAGCATCGACTGGTCCCTCTTTAGATGATCCCTTAACCTTCTCCATTGAATCCTCAACTCCCTCTATCCTCTTTGTCCTATATATATAAGCTCACCCCTATTGGTTGGGGGAGGAAATATAGAGGACCCAAAGGATGTTGAAATACGCCTAGAGTTGAGTTTCCCTTTTCCATTAGAGACAAGGTTGGATCTTTGAGGCAAAGACTAGTGGGAAGAAGTTGCAATGTCAAGGAAATGGGTTTAATCTCCCCTTTTATATTCTTATTAATACATTAATACATACTCTTTACAGAAATATTTATTGGATTGTAGATGTTTAGAATTTGTTTCCTTGACCACTTGTTTAGATTAATCAATATTACATAGTACTTTCACTTGTGTTTCCACTTGTTTGTCTTATGTTGTTTTGCAGCTAGATATTGAAGATCATATCAAACAGGGAAAAACCACCATAGTTGCAAAGTGAGAAATCTATTTTTCTTTTATGTTTTGATTAATCTAAGAAAGTGTATATATTATGTGGTGTTTTGTTTTAGTCCAAACCATTTGGACTATAGAGATTTCTCCTTGTCAGCATAGACAAAGTGTTTTGAAACAAAATTAGAGACTCCGCTGGGGATAAATCCATAGTATTGTAGTTGCTTAGGTTGTAATTTTCATTTTCTTTTTTTTCTCTTAGAGATATATAATTTTCCTTGTTTCTCTTCGGATATATTTTTTTAGTCATTGGGTTATCCACTCTCAGTTTGGAATCTTTAGATCATTTAGTACCTAATTTTATTTTGATAATTTTTTCGTTTCCAATCCTTACTTGCATATTGCACCCGGGCTATGATTTGCATGCATATCTAGTAAGTTGTCGCACTTTAATTGTGGTTATAAAGCGACACAGTCACACTTTCTTCATGGTTATAGAGCATCACCACTACACTTTGCCAGTGATCAGTTTATGTCACTAAGGGACTACCCCACTGGTATATATTGGAAGAGTGCATCACTGTAAGTATTCATGAAATCTTGGCTCAATTCTCTTGTTTTGGTTACTGAATTTCATTTCTAGATAGATTCATTGTTTGTTGCAGTTATTACTTTATCCCAGATTGGTTTTTACTTTATTTTAGTTGTTTTTTAAAGACTTGATTTCTATAAGCTTCATGGTCATCTTTGGTGTAAGTATTTTGTATTGGGATATTTTTCGACCGACACTCATACTGATCTATTCGAATAAGCCAACATAAGAGCTTCTTTCTAGAAGCCTCTTGAACCTTCTCTTTTCTCCTTTGAACGAGTAGTTCCACACTTTTCTAAGGTGCAACATGTCTTACTGAGGGGTGACTAATGTCGCATGAATCAACAAGAGACAGTGACACACCTTATCAATGTACATGGCACTTCAATAGGATTTGACGCTTGTTGTAAACTAGAGAAGTGCGAAGTTTCCACATGACAAGAAAAATGAAGGGTAAAACCTCTTTCCCAAGCAATTTGCCACTAATACTTCATGGATTAAGGAAAATTCAGAGGAAATTATCTTGTTAGCATGGTAATGACGATATTTTGGTGTAACAACGGATCTTTAGACTCATGTGATGATGAATATTTTTTTGTATACTATTATAGCTTTTAGATTTGATCTTCCTCATGTGTTTTATCTTATTAATTCTATGTCCTCGGGCCTTTCCATTTGTAGTCTTCACTGGTAGACTTTGCATTGGTAACAAAAATTATGGAAGTTATTGAATTTGGATATATTCCTATCAAATTAAATCATGTCAGATATTTCATTTTTTATTTTATGGATATTATCATGGTATTGATGTTTCTTGGATGCGTGATTTTGAGATAGAGTCACGGTTTCTTAGGTATCGTGCTTTGTAAGTTCTTCACTTTGGTCATGTATATTTGGAAGCTTGCATATATATGTTTAGGTTTTCCCTGTATTATGATGCATTTAAACCTTTTTCAACCTAAATTTTCCATAGGTTCAATCCTATTGGATGTTGTTTCATCAGCCTTTTTTATTTTCATTTTCCACCATTTTTATATAAGGGCCTACCAAACATGGCACACTATAGTCAACACCCTCTTTCCATTTTCATATCCATGTTGAGTTTTTCTCATAGGTCCAAGATCCCTATTAGTACCATCATGACCTGGAGTTTGAGACTGCATATTTCTCTCTCATATTTTTCTGGTCATTTCTTGACGGGCTCCTAATTTTTGTCAATTTACACCAACATTTGTTAAAACCATGCTTTCACTTTCACATCTAATCCTACTACTCCATTTCTTATTTCTTATTTTATTATTTGTGATTGCATTTTATTTTTGTTTCTTGTTGTTTATAGACATTTGCTCTTGTTCAATTGACCTATTACCCCTAGAGGAAACATCCTTACAAGTGTACATAACTAGCTCAATCCTTTTTTACAGCTTTGTTTTTTCATATCCCTGGCCCATTCCCTTGGATTGTAGGTGCATGACCTTAAGACACTCATTTAATCCATTGTACTATAGAATTATTTATTCTTTTTTAAGGTTTTGATAAACATAAAAAGGACAAAAACATTCAAAAAAGACAAAACCGAAAAAGGGAAAAGTGAATATATTTGTATTCCATAATGAAATTGAGATGGAAATAGTCAGTCCTTATCTCCCTTGAACACAACACCCTCTTTCATTAGTCACATCCAGTCAAGTTTATAACATTTTCCTAGGAAGTTCTACTATGATTATGTGTTTTAATGATTCAATTGGTTATCCTTCCAATCACTATGAAGCATTCATAAAGAATATGGCATTGATGGATTTCATCGGTCTCTAATTTCTCGATTCTTATGTTTCCTGGGTTCATTATGAATCATGTTGTATGTTCAATGAAAGTTTTGTTACAAAAACTATGCCTACCATTCCTCAATTATCCTTAACCAATCATGTTGGCATTGCTTATGTCAATATATAGTGGTGGTCCTTCTCAACTCTAGTCCTAACAAATAAACTTTCATAATATTGATCTTTGCTTCATATCGGTTGATTTGGGATTCCTTAATTCCTTGCTAACGATGGACCTATTCTTATCGATGCCAAATCATTTTCTAGGAAGATTGATATAGGAACCCTGAGAGTACCTTGGAGCTTGTAGTCATTAGTGGTAGGTTTCCATGCAAATGATAGTGGTTATACATCAGTGACATCTAGTCATTTGATTATATAAGTATTTGACTTAAATTCATTTAATCACACTTTCTAGTTTGTACTTTATACCTTGGAGCCCATTTTCATTATCAATGGGTCTCCTTGTTCCTATCAACGATATACATCAATGACCAATGATCAGACTATGTTATACCATGCTTGAATTCATTTTTGTAGACTCTTACTATCATTGATTTTTTGTATTAAATACCTTTGGAACAATAGTAGTATCCCTCATTGATTCTAACTACTAAAGTTGTGCAAGATTAACATGTTATGATTTAAGTACTTTGAATACTATCAGATATTGGAATCCTTATAGTGCTAGTTTTCATTAATAATGTAGCTTTTAACATGGGTCCACTATGTATTTTTCATGGCCATTCTTGTTTAATGTTGAGTATGGGTATACCCACTTGAAGTAAGATATTTTATATTTGATTATTTAGTTGTTGCATGCAAGTACTTTCTAACTCTTGAGTTTGCAATTTCCCTCTGTATCCCTTCATCCGTCAGTGTTGCTTCTAACCTCACACGCTAGGAGGAATCTATTATGATAATATTTACCACCCTTGATGATGAATACCAAAAGTGGACAACAAGACCCTTTCTACACTAGAAATTGACTTTGAAAATATCAACTTACACTTTATTAGGAACTAGTCTTTACTTTCCTTCAAAAGAGGGGCGATTGTTCACTAGATCATTTGGCCCTAAAGGTGTGACCAAGCCTATTTTATTGCTACATTGAAACTTTCAAGTGGGAATATGGTTCCAAATGAAATAAAAAATCACTAGAAATTTCACAAAGAGTTAAACAAAAGAACAAACATACACATAAAGGACTTGTAAAGCATGCACCTTGGAATCATCACCTATTTTAGGCCTAATGAAAAGCTATTAAATAGACCTACAGGCTGAAGAAATATAGAGTGAAATGACTCCATTGTTATAATATTTAGTGATTGATACCATGGGAAAGGAATGGAACTCGGATTCTATAGGAGGAGAGAGTACTGCAAGCAACAAACAAAAGGATTATAAGTACTAGTTCCTCCATGTTCAATATAAATGCATTCTCTTTTCCCCCAAAGATACATGTTATATGATTTTTTTTGGAATGAAAATCTTAGATTCATTAATACATTGTTGATTAATTTTTTGTTGTAAGAATGAGGGATATTTATTGTATGCTTGTGTGCAGGTGTGTCCACAAGGATTAGGAGCAAGGAACCAGAATTCAAGTTTCCGCGCTCGACAAGGCCATTGGAAAAAAATTGATTAAATTGTGCATCCACTTTCCTTATCTAAACTTATTTTATAATTATGCATGTCTAATATAGGGAAATATAGTAATAATCAATTGTGTTTCTATGTCGGTGAACCCAACCCATTCACTGAGGAAAAGGCACCTTTGTTTCTATCACTATGCCAATTTCCCTCACAGCAATGATGACTCAAGATATGTAAATATTATTAAAGGTCCAAGACAACTATGTAAGGAAGCAACTAAGAGGAGCTATGATTCCACTAGAGGTGAAGAGGAAGGGGCTTCCTATAGGAGAGTAATCCTATGTTGTCATGTTTTAGCCTTAGAACTAATATACTTATGTCTTGTTTCTTAAATAAGTTGATTCCTTCCCTTGAATTATGTTATTCAATCCATGAATGCATGCATGAGGTTGGCAAGAAAGTCCTCTCAAATAGTTATGGAAGAGTGGGGGTGGATCTACCTATTTCACCTTGTAAGAGTCCTTCCCCATAGGATCAAAATGAATTTTATCTTTCCATCCATATTTGTATACCCACAAAAGACTATCATTCAAGATCAGTTTTGGGGAATCTGGGATGAGAACAAATAGGAAACACTAATTCAAGACCACATAGATGACGCTAAGTTGAGAGAATACCATGAAAGAGAAAATCCATTGAAGGGTAGTAAGGAAATGAACCAAGTTGTATGTAGGTGAGAATATAGGAACCTTAACCTGATAATCGATGCTCATGAGATGGTTGAGAAACCATGGTTGATTTATACCTAGAACACTTAAAAGGAACACAATATCCTAGAATCTTATTGCACAAATTGGTAAGCACTATAAGGGTTGGATTTCGTAAGGGAACTATGGATCAAATAAGGGGAATTAATTTATTATGTTGTGTGGGGAAATTGGAAGGAGTTCCATGGATATGATGGCTCAATGAGATTCATGTAGAATATTTGGATGAGCATTTGGCTATGAATTAAGAGAAAATGGGTTTTAGGATGGGAGATAAAATCATGTAGGTGTCCTTCAACCTAGTGTCTTTGTATACTAACTCAAGGGTGGTATCAAATTTTGATACCTATGGTTGGGTGAAACGTTTCCCTTACACAACCATTTGCTTATACTAGATTTCATTAAAGATAAGTATTCATTGCTTACTTTGTTTATGCAATGTTTATTGTTATCCTCTTTCTGTAACAAATGTGATGATGTACATCTGTGTTTATGGGTGTTTAATCTATTATGTGTATATATTTAATTCCCTTTCATGCATTTGTAAATCATGTTTCCCATGGAATCTAGATACATAAAGCTAATTTGTTCAAAGGTAGTGATTAGAGTCCCTAGTTGGTCTTGAACGTTAATAGAAGAGGTCGGGGATGCGACCCGACTATTAGATGTAAGTTGGAAATATAGGATGGTTATAAACTAGGGGAAAAACAATGAAATGCAATGATAATAAGATAAAAAAATTGTGCATCAGCTAATTGAATGCAAAAATAAATTGGAGGGGAATGGGAGATTAAAGGTTAGACCATCACAACCTTACCATTATCCCCAGTTCTCCTATAACTTCTTTAGATTTCATTGTTAAAGATATTTTTCCTAATTGATTGTCAAGAATGGAGTATTTCATAGATTCCATTGCATTATAAGCGAAGTTTTCAAAATGAAGAGATGAGTTGCCACTAAATTATAGTTTTCACATTTGGGTGTTAGGGGTAAATAATGTGTCCAAGGTTCTATAATTTCTTGAGTTTGTTGTTATCTGTTTTGTTAACTTGCATATGTGTTTTAATGTTTCTCCTATTTGTGTAATGGAAATGGTTTTTTGTGGAGCAGTATAACCGCTAACTAAAATGCCCCCAACTTATTGGAATATGGCAGACCAATTCGTGTTGAAATTGTAACTTGGAGTGCTTAAATCACAATTTCGACAATGTGGGTAGTTTTAAAATCAAGCAGTTACAATCGTTGAAATTGAAAAATTGCGGAAATATCAATTTCCATAAACAGTTTTTACCAGTTTTTATTAAAAAATTGTCGAAAAAGTAGGGCATTTTAGTTGTCATTTATCCTACTCATTTTTTTGTTAGGGTCCTACCCTAACCCCCCTATTTTATCAATGTGCAATTCCATAGGCTCATTAGTTAGTTAGTGGGTAGTGTCTTAATGTAAAGGGGACTTACTTATTGAATAAAGGGCCCCTAGGTAGTTGACCCTTATTAATAGCAAGGCGACAAGTAGTTAAGTATTTGTCTATTAAAGAACTATATATAAAGTAGTAAGATATGTAATGGGGAGTCAATAATTGTTATTTTACTTGGACATTTGTCTTAGAGGTTTCCCTGTAAAGAGGCAAGTGCACATAACTAGTTATTTTGTCTACTCTCTCTTGTATTTTTTAATTTTCTATGAAGCTCTAGGTTTAAGCATATTACAAGTTGTGTTAGAACTCTTTCTTGGGCCAAAACGGAAGAATTTTCTAGGGTTTTTCTCTTTCAAATGAGCCATCTTGGAATTTTCACTCCTTTTTTTTGTACCATTTCATAATGAAATTCACAAGGTACAACAAAGACATATGGAGGTAACTTAGGTCCAAATCTCATATTTTGGGTGGGTTTCTATAATTTTGGAGATATACTCTGTGAAAGTTAAGAAAAAGTTTCATAGGCTTTTTTATCTTTCAAACGAGCCATCTTGTCATTTTTATCCAAATTTTTTTATGCGCCATTTCAAGCTTTGAAATTCATAGGGTACAAAACAAACATATGAAGGTGACTTGTATCCAAATTTGAGATTATTGGTCACTATACATTTGGAGATATACTCTATGAAATTTAATTACAATGGGGTGAATGGAAAATTTTGGAAATAAAGGATCCAAAGGCCACAGAATATCTGCACGGGCCTTTTATAAACCCACCACACCAAAACGTTTTTCAGTTCGAAGTATATATTTTTTACTGTGATAAGCACCAGCAACAAACTTCAAGCTCAGGATAAAAGCATTTCTCAGTTTATCAGTCTATACTCAGCTGTGAGGATAACAGTTTTGCCCAGGAAGATGGCCTACATGAGTACTTTTCAGCCATCTAGACAATCAGTCTATTAGGACCAGTCTGATCTTTTCAGATCCCAGAAGGGAGGAACATCTACATCAAAATAGATGTAAGAACATTTTGTAAATCTGCTTATAGCAAGAACAAAACACATACTATATCTAGTATGCAACTTTTTATTAATAAAAATCAGCTTTTTTCTTTCGAAAGTTTTCATATGGTTTGGCTCTTTCAAATGAGTCATCTTGGAATTTTTTGTCCATTTTTTTTTGTGAAGTTTCAAGGTATTAAATTTATAGGGTATAGAATAGAAATTAGAAAGAAACTTATTTACAAGTTTCATCTTTTGGGTTTCTACACTTTTAGATATACACTCTATTTAATTTAGGTAATTTGAATAGCCCAAAAATTACCCTTAAACATGAGTTATGGATAAATGGTTATACCTGAAGTTTTAAAATTTGAATTGAGTGCCACTAGTTATATTGGAAAGAAGATAGACCATAATACTTTTGGTAACAATTTCATATTTAGAACTAAACATTTGGATGTGTTCCATGCATTTTAGGTTCTCCTTTTCGAGAAGGCCAAAATCAACAAGTCTTGGAAAAATTACCCTAATTTTTGCTTGACACATTAGAATTCAATGAAACTTGTGGAATTAAAAAGTAGACATATCAAACTAGTGAATAACAAAACTTTAAACTTAAATGTTCAAAAAATTCAAAGTTAAAAATTCCTATATATCATCCACAATTCAAGGTTTACAAGTACTTGTGTTTATTTTTAAATTTTGGCCTCAAATGTTACCTTGAAAAGTAAATTATTTTCCAAATAATTGTAGAGATATTTCTGTGGTTAGAGAAATCAATTTCAATTTATTTTTAAGATACATGTTCCATCATATTTATATAACATATAGATATGTCATTAAGTGGGTAAACCTATGGTCGAGGAAGCATACATGCAAAAAATACAAGGGTACTTAAGCCAGCTTGGTGTGCAATGTTGTAACCTATGTTGGTACCCCTTTGAGTAGTACCACATTTTACATAACATGTATACAAAATTTCCCTTCCACGTACTCTTAGGTATATCAAAAGTCCCTTAGGCATACGTAGAACTAGCTTTAATAAAACTGACCGGTCGTCTTGTTGACATAGTACACCAAGAATAATACTCAAGGAGATCACTCTCTAGTACATGGGTAGTCGAGTAACACAAACAAGGGAATTGTTGAGCCTCTTTATTTAATTCCTTGATATATTGGGTTGAGTAATATTGTTAGACCCTATGTGTATATCATAGAGATATATCACTTGACACTAATAGATCCCACCCATGGTGGACCCTACAAACCATTTCACACCAACACTCCAAACAATATGACCACCCACTCTACTATCTATAGCTTGGAAAACTTGGAAGCTCAATACATAGATCTTAATGACTAGATACAACACATTCAACGAACCATGAACAATTGGGATTAGACTTGGGATAAGAAGTTGGAGACAAAATTAAACTTTCGGGATAAGATATTGGATGAAAAATTAACACATTAAAAAATTAGTGCTATACATGCAGAAGAACATGAGAATGCACAACATAGTGAGTCAAACTAGGAAGATAATTCTCATTCAAGACTATTTATCCACAAACAACCCTTTAGGTCCTCATAGCAATAAACTACACTCTATGGACAATAACACCTGGAATCTTTTTCCTAAAGTAGAATTGGATGAGTTTCATGGTTCTAACCCATTAATATGGGTCACTCAAATGGAACATTACTTATCCCTTCATGGTATTTCTAATGACATGAATAAAAATAAGGTGTAAGTATTACATTTGGATCCAGAACGATGGAAATGGTGGGAGTGGCATACAGATACCCATGGGTGTTACATTTCTTGGGTTCTATTTTTTAAATCTATCCATGAGAGTTATCAATGATATTCTCTTTTTATTGGGGTGTCTTACCAAATTATGTAAACAGACTTAGTCATAAAATTTATCTTGGTCTTTCAGAAATTGGCCATCCATACAAAGAACTTAACATATTATTTCTATAAATAATGTTTCAAAAGTGGCCTCAAGAAGGAAATTAAAGAAAAAATGATAAAGTATCATCTTGTTATTGGTTGGTGGAATCACAGAGGCATATAGAAGAAAATACAATGATTAATGCACAAACCAAGAAACCCTCTTTCATTTCTAGCTCACGCCCTACACATGTCAATTCCTCAAGCACAATTCCTTACCATCCCTTGAAAGTATAGAGGTTGTCTCCATTAGAAATGGTGTTATATTGAGATTCTCTATGCAATCATAAAGTCCTAAATAACCTATCTTATGAGTTAGTATTCTTATCACATTATAAGATTTCATACTTATCCACTAATCAGTTGCCATTGAGATCTACATATACTTGTGACAACAATCATGCACAATATAATATCATCATCAGTATGAATATCAATGATGAGAATTGATCAATCATATTCCACCATTTTTGTGTTGTGCTTGCTTGATCTAATAGTTTAACATGGTACTAGAGTGAGGTTGAAGAGAGAATGATAATATCAAATCCAAATATTAGAGATGATTGGCCATATCAAGTCCATGGTGAGATAACGTTAATAATATCATAGCCTTATAGTTCCTAGGACTTGAATGAATCTATGATAGTTGTCCATAGCCATCAATAAGTTACATTGATATTTGCATAAAGTGATTTCATCTGTTTTGTGCAAAGATATGGAATGTGTTTCTTCTCATGGTAAGCATTTACTGTTGTTCCAATTTCCTGTAAGAAATAAAGTATTGTGAGCTCTACTAATGTAGATCTGAATCGAAGAGAGTAAAATGTAATCTGGTAACAATTGAAAATTTACAGTGGTTGATCTAAAGGCCATTATGGTTGATATTGAGTTTGTATTTAAGTTATCACTAGTTCCCCTTATCCATACTCATAGAAACTAGTATCCATATCATATTATTTATTTACCATGTCCGTGTAGATATATTTTCTTGCGTCTTCATTACCAACATAGTGCATGTGGTATTTTTCACATTTTTCAATAAAAGTACACATTTTGGATTTTCTAAATGTTTCCTCCCACTCATGAATATAGATATATCATTCCTCTTATTGTTTCAATTCCTGAAACAGATCTTGATTGAGCAATTCAATGGAGCTTTTTGAAATTGAAAAATTGTTAATAGTTTGATTGTGAGGATTCAGAAGGATCCCCCATGCAAAACATAAATTACTTGGACTTCTGTAAATGCACACAAATAGTTGGCAAGCCCCTAGTTCCCTATTTGTGCCTCAATCCACTAGATCCTTGGATGTTCCCAACACCTAAGTAAACATACACAAGAAGGAAATTCAAAACCAACTCCATAGCTTTTGGTAAGTGAATCCTATAATTTTGAACCATATTGTAGACATTTATACATCATAGCTGTGTAACCCTATTCCTAATAGATTGACCCCCAAATAACGGATCCAAACTATAGAAAATCCTAAAGAAGCCACAATTGCAGAACTTAACCATTCCACCACAAAGTTTGCTTTTGGTTCAGAATGATCAATATGTGGAATCGAAACAAATTATTGCCGAAGTTCGTGCTAGAACATCTTCCGGAATATTCAGACTTTTTGACTTTTCGTGGAGGATTAAATCCAGTAACGGGGGGTCTCTAGATCCAATTCATGTTGGTATCCAAAATCATCTCGATCTATAAACAAAAGTACAGACAACATCATCTTAATCATTATTCTTTCCCATGAATCTATCTATGAAAAATATTTTTATTATTATAGACAAATCCCTAGTGTTCCAATCATTGATCTTGAAGGTCATCTTAATTTCCCTATTAATCCATGTTAAATGTTGCATATATGTTTTGGCATGGAAGTGAGATTCACATTTTCTCTCCTTTGGACGTGAAATTGATATATCTAGATCCCAATATGTTTAATTGAAGAAGTATAATACCATAGAACTATGCCAATAGCCAATATGTGGGGATCAAGGAAAAAATAAGGTGAAGAATGAGATAGGCTAGTAGCCCAAAAATAGGCATCCGTGAAAACAAAAGGTGGTTTGTGCACCTCGATTTCAAATATTCTCATCCATTCTCTCTTCATCTCAATGCTAACACCTGTGATCTAAGTGAACAATACTATTTGTGTTAGGATTATTAATCCTTCCTTGTCCAATTCGGTCATATGTCTAAATCAGGATTCATGTCTAAATCGGGAGTCCATCCAATCTATTTTTAGTCACCAACACCATTGGGTCCACTTGGCCTAATTGGGGAACATTTTCCAGTTACTAAAGTGTGGGGAACACTAATTGAGGCCTATTGCCACTGATTTCACTTGCATGCATCAATTTAGGAGCCTCCTATATCAATTCCTACAATTTAGGAGCCACTGGGAGTGCCAATACCAACCCTCATTAGTTGAGTTCAGTTAGTGACTAGTCAAGCTAAGTTAGGAGTCAGTTACATTCAATTCTAGTCCTCTACATTTAGTTAGCACTAGGTTTGCATAGATGCATGTAGGAGAGGCACATTTCTCACCTACCACAGTCAATTGGCCTCAGTTAACACTGAATTAGACACTTTAGTTGTGTTTTAGAACTATGATGAACTCCGATAATGGTTTAGACAAGGTCAGTTAACTATTGAGTCCTACGATAATGATTTAGACAAGGTCTTAGTTACCTACAGTTAAGTAGATTCTAATCAATTCAAATTTCCTAATGTGGATTCGAATTGCATGTGGCTATTTAGCCATTCTATTACATTGTAATTAATCATCTAATTACTTTTTGATTAATGAAAGCATTCACAGTTGCAAATCCATTTTTGCATTGTTTCATTCTTCAATTGCTGAGTAAATTGTGTGATCTATCTTGTGAGTTGTGTGTTTTTCCACAGATCTATGTGCTCAATTTAATATGGTATCAGAGCCTCGATGGATAAGGCCCTTCTCCTCCTTAGATATCCTATTGGATCATTTTTGAGCAAAATTGCTCCTTCCAGCTCTACACTAGAAGCAGAAGGTTTACCACTTAATACCCCAAGTTAAGGAATTGTTGATCAAGCTTGCTTAATCAACTATGTTGGGTGTGATGAAAACATGAAATGTGCAGGCTTTCGACCTTACAATGCCCCCTTTTTTTTTGGCAGGTACAACTTTGAAATGAATTCATCCATTCCTCTTCTCACTCGATCCACAAACTATTTTAAATGGAAGGTGAAGATGGTTGCATTTCTGATTAGACAATATCTCTATTGGGTGTCTGATGGACTCAATAGTGAGTCTTTTGAGAGTGAGAATGAATGGCTGAATAAATGTGATGCAGCTTTTGGAATAATGGTACTGGCTCTTTCTCCTAGCTTGCGCTACCTCAGTAGATCTATTAAACCCAAAGGATCTCTGGACAAGATTAGATAGAACCTTTGAAATGATTGACGAGGATCATAATAGCACTTTGGAGAGAACATCCAGCACCATAAGAATTCTTGATCCAAAATTCTCGGCCTCCACTCTCTCTGATGAAATTGTTCAAGACGAAGAAGAAGCAGAATATTCTACATAGTCAATTCGAATTGAAACAGTCTCCTTGCAGTGACTCCTTCTCCTGATGCTCCGAAAGTTTATGATATATATGATATCTCATATCCTCATATGGATGATACAAAATAGGACATTCGAATCTCTGATATTGAAGAAAAATACTTCTGCACTTCCATGCAAACACTCTCCAGTGATTTTCCTTTGAATTCTGTGCAAAATTTGCCAATAATTGCTTCCGAAAGTGAAGAGAAATTTGATTTTTATCCCTCTAATGTTGATGCTGGTGTGAAAATATGTAATTCCTTGGATATTTTGGAATAAATATCATATTACCAGAGTGATCCATTCGCTCCCTATGATCTAGATCTTCCAACAAATTCCTGCAAGATTGCATGCACCAAAATTCAGAATTTTGAAGAAGAAGAAAACTGTGCATCTACCATCTCAGTGGACCATACCTTTGGATATGATATGAACATTATTGGATATGATATGATCCTATTTGGATATTATTTGATATTTCTTGGTTCAAAATTTTATAGGTTCGTAATCTTTCAGTACTGCTTGTAGCTGTTCTCATTAATTTTGTGAAGAAACAAGTACCGCAAGTCTCCTTCAAAACTGCTGCTGGGGATTTTATTTCATTACACATTTTTTGGATCTGATATGAACCCATTTAGATCTGATTTAATTTCTGATATGATATTATTTGGTTCAAATTTTAAAATCCAAGATCCTTCAGTCATGCTTGTAGCTTCTCTCACCAATTTCGGTGTGAAAAATCAAGTACCGCTATTCTTCCTCAAAATTGTTGCTGGGGATTTGGTGTTAGTTTCCTCTTGTGAGGTTGCTGATATTTTATTCTGTGATTCATTATCTATTTCTGAAGCTATATCAGATTATGGAGCTCAAGCATTCACTCTCCATAGTCTCAGAGCTTCTCTAACTTTGGTCACATGCTCATCTCCTCACAGAACTGCTAAAGAAGAATATTTTCTGCATCCGCTTGGACACTCGCTCCTAACACTTGGGGCTGTTTTTACCACTCATGTTTTTATGTTCATGGCTGAAAAATATCAGTTTCTTTAGTGTTCCTCACATGGTTTGAATCCTCAAGAACCTTTTCTCACTTATCAGTTGATTTCAGTTTCTCTACATGGGTCTAGTCTTCATCCAGCAGCTGTCTATATTTCTGATTTAGTTGAGCATATCATTATCCTTCCAAAGAGGAATATTCCTCCATACATAATGATGGTGAGGTTCACATGCCAGGCCACAGGATACCTGTGCACAGAAGAACCATATTGATTTTGATTCTACCTACTTAATTAGAGGGGGGGGGATTTTTCCCATGTGATTTTTCCCCCAGGTCCTTGTATTGAGCAGTTACTTTACTTTACTTGATGTAATCGGTGACCTATGGTCTTAGTTACCAGGACCCACAGATTGTCCAAGTTAGCATTCAGAGGGACTGCTAGGATTATTAATCCTCAATTGTCCAATTTGGTCATATGTCTAAATCATCAGTCCATCCAGTCTATTTTTAGTCACTAGCACCATTGGGTCCAATTGGCCTAATTGGGGCACATGTTCCAGTTACTAAAGTGTGGGGAACACTAATCGAGGCCTACTTCCACTGATTGCACTTGCATGCATTAGTTTAGGATCCTCCTAGATCAATTCCTACAATTTAGGAGCCACTGGGAGTGTCGATACCAACCTTCATCGGTTGCATTCAGTTAGTGACTAGTCAAGATGAGTTAGGAGTTAGTTACATTCAGTTCTAGTCCTCTACATTTAGTTAGTGCTAGGTTTGCATGGTTGCATGCAGGAGAGGCACATTTCTCACCTACCACAGTCAGTTAGCCTCAGTTAACAATGAATTAGACACTTGAGTTGTGTTTTATAACTTCGATGAACTCCGATAATGGTTTAGACAAGGTCAATTAACTATTGAGTCCTCCGATAATGATTTAGACAAGGTATTAGTTACCTACAGTCAAGTAGAGTCTAATCAATTTGAATTTCCTCATGTGGATTCGAATTGCATGTGGATATTTAGCCATTGTATTACATTGTAATTAATCATCTAATTACTTTTTTATTAATGAAAGCATTCACATTTGCAAGCCATTTTTGCATTGTTTCATTCTTCAATTGATGAGTAAATTGTGTGATCTATCTTGTGTGTTGTGTGTTTGTCCACAGATCTATGTGCTCAATTTAATACTTTGCACCATCACCATTGGTATATTCATAGCTTTGGTAGGATAGGAGTGGCTTCCCAAATTTTTGAACAATACTCAATCCCGTCCATCCAAGTACCACACGCCAGCTAGAATCACCCTCTAAAAATTGTTTTGCACTGTGACTGGGCATGTCGACCTTGGATATGCAGTCCAAATGCAACAAATGCTAGTTGATATTTGATTCAAGGTATTAACTTAGAGTGTTTTTTTTCAAATTATTTATCCAACATGCAATCTATAAATGATATTATAATTATTTATATTAGGAACTTCCTCAAGATTATGCCAAGTAATTGTTGTAAAGATTATGGTGTTGGGTTGGGAAAATTTGAAGAACCCTTCATAAATTTATATGTATAATAATTGGGAAAATCCTTTTGGCAACTAGAAAAATTCAAAGGCTAATCGATCAATTGTGTGTGTGTGTGTGTGTGTGTGTTTGTGTGTGTGTGTGTGTGTGTGTGTTTGTTTGTGTGTGTGTGTGTGTGTGTGTGTGTGTGTGTGTGTGTGTGTGTGTNCTACATTATAAAATATTTGTAAAATTTTGGCGAATCTTTTACTGAATTATAAATTATTGTGAGGTCTTGAAAAATATTTGGATAAAGTATAAGACCATATATAATAATAGGGAAATATGTTTATAGAATTATAATATGCTCATTTTCTATGTTTGGAAAAAAATTACCCCTCTTATAAACAACATTTCAAGCATTAGGGATTGCATTCATTAGGATTTTTACCATACACTCTCATGAACCCCTCTATCAATTTTGATTGTCTTTCACAAAAAAAATCTTGTATGTAGTGAACTTGAACTCCAATTCTCTCAAGCTTGGTAGAGATTAATGTTTTCTCTCCCATTCAATTATGGATTCTTCATTATAGATTCATTGATTATGAAAGTACTCTTCAAGTGCATCATGGGATGTCCCTCGATACGAGGTTATAAGGTTCTATCCATTAATAACCATCTCTATCAATCAATAATAGTTCATTGTTGATTAAATATCTACATTTCATTCTTCATGCTTAGCTTTAATCAATTATGTTGTTGTAAAAGCAATAAATATTTCAAGCTAAAAGTTATGATTATGGACAAGAAGTCTATTGCAAATTTGTATGACAGAAAATATGTATATGCGAGTCAATAATTCCATATGGGTAACTATATTATAGGCCATTGATTTCATATTGTAATTTTTTATTATTGACTAAACATATGCTTCTCATTCTTTATTGTTCAACAAGGTTGTTGTAATTGCCAAAATATTTTAAGTTGAATATTACAATTATGGCTAAGAAATTTACTAATAAATTGTATTATTGCAAACCATTCCACATTTATTATGTGATTACAATGGGTGACTTGGAATATGAAAATTCCTTAATGTTGATAGGGAATAAGAATGTCAATAGTATATATATATATAAACAATATAGAAATTTAGCTATTCAAAATTCAAAGGGGAGTGGTGTAGTTATGCATAACTAGTCATGAAGAAGTGTAACACTATTAAGAGTGTGTTTCATTTTTAGTCAAATTGTGAGCTATTACCCCTAAATCATATGAGATAGGAATAAAATCCCAAGTTAATTATGGAAAAGTATTTAAACATGTAGAAAAAAATGGAACATAGGTCATTGTAAGGTTAGCAAAAGTCATTATTATCAATATTGACCATTTTGACAAAACAATAAACATGTTTACCCAATATGGTGAGTGTTTGTAGTCCTACAAGAAAATATGTAAGCACTTAAAGAATCATTTGGAGCCATAATATATGTAAAGATACACCAAAAGTGATAAAATTCAACTAGAGGAAAAACCAAATTAAAGAACATGCGGTTAATGCAAAATTTAAAGGAAAAATAAAGTATAATTAAAAAATAATAAAATAAAATAAAAATGGGTCACCAAACTTGAATGCCACTTGTTTGTGGATGGGTACAATTAATTAATCATATAGTTATTCAAATTATATAATTAATCATACAAATATCTAATTCTTTACTTTATTTTTATTTTAAAAAAAAATTTCAAAAAAGTGCATTAAACATATAAAAAACAAAAACTACTTTTATTAAGAGAATTAAGATTTTTAAAAAAAGCTTCATAATGTGGCTAAAGCTTGAGTAATTGAAGAATATAATTCCTAATCATAAATAAATGTTCATAAAAATTTATTAATACAAAACCAATTTAATGGCAATATTATGTTACTGAAAATATAAAATAAAAAAGTAATCAATATCCATTTTGAAAACCTACAAGAATTGATTTTCTATCTATATATATATATATAATGAGTATATATATATAATGAGTATGTATAGAAATTTCAATTAACTTTATAGCTTATTTACCTAATTAATTTAAAGCAAAACAAAAGTGTATTATTTAATAATATGTCAATTTTGGTCTTAATTAATTTTTATATATTATTGTTTTAAAATTTTATAAAATATAAATATATATTAATCAATAAAATTATATATATAAACAATATATTGTTAATGAAAATGATAAATGGAAAAGATAAGAATATTGAAGGTTGTTGGGCATAAATCTTAAAAATTGGAGGTACTGTCCTCATCCCTCACATCCACAAACTATTTAATCAAGTGGTCAAACAAGGGTTCCCTATGTTATGACCCAATAATTTTCCTATGGTTGTGGTAGGAGAATCACTGGGGTAATCATTTCAAACCAATATTTAGACTGTATTCTAGCCTATACAGTCAGAGAGGGTTCTCTCTTTGTCACAGGGTCATTCACATATACATTTGGCTTTGGACAAGCATTCAAAAGACTAGATTTATGAGGGGAACGGTTGTTTGGAATTTAGACAATGTAGGACAGACAGATATTGAGTACAATCGGACAATGGAATAAAACCTGAAACATTCAAGGACCTACAACAAATAATGACCAGTGAAACCTTCGTAGTCTAAGGCAAAATAGGTGTTAGTATTCAACATAATATCTTTGAGAGATGGTAGGGGGGAATGAGAAGAAGCCCAATGAAACAGAGGAACCTATTTGTGGGTGAATCTTCTAAAACACCTTTAGCAAAAGCAACAATAAAGGCTGGTAGTTGAAATGGAGCATCTAACAGAGGATGAATTCCAAGGAATTTACCATAAACACATAACAAACATGTTATCTGATGCAGAGAGAACTAAATAGAGAACGAATTTCTTGCATACAACTAGAAACACATTAGAAGAAATACACTTAGATGAAAATGAGCATACAGGGGAACACATACTGAACACTGAACACCGTGATGAATCTCAGACACTCATGAAATGATTTTACATTAATGCTTCCAAGAAATTTGCATAGCTACAAAACCAAGCATAGAGGCTTCAAAATATGAATGTCGAACCTCTTCTTCTTCTATTGAGGTTACATTTATAGTGTCATGGGATCCCGAGACCAACCTCGAAATAGATCCAAATTCAGTTACAACATGGGGATCAAAACCGCACAAACAAAATCCTAACAAATTATGATCTAGAAGATTCGCCATGACCATAAACAAATCAGGAAAGCACCTATCTGTGGGTAAATCTCCTGAAACACCTTTAGCAGAAGCAACAATAAAGGTTGGTAGCTGAAATGGAGCATCTAATAAAGGATGAATTCCAATACATTTACCATAAACACATAACAAACACGTTATCTAATGCAAGGAGCACTAAACAAAGAACAAATTCCTTGCATACAACTAGAAATGCATTAGCAGAAATACACTTACATGAAAATGAAGCGTACAGGGGAACACAGACTGAACACTGAACACCGTGATGAATCTCAGACACTCATGAAATGTTTTTGCAATAATGCTTCCAAGAAAGTTGTAGAGCTACAAAACCAAGCATAGAGGATTCAAAATATGAATGTCGAACCTCTTCTTCCTCTATTAAGATTACATTTATAGTGTCATGGGATCCCAAGACCAACCTTGAAATAGATCCAAATTCAGTTACAACGTGGGGATCAAAACCACACAGACAAAATCCTAACAAATTCCGATCTGGAAGATTCGCCATGATCATAAGCAAATCAGGAAAGCATGTTGGAATACATGTGGTGGATCAATTTGGGAATTTTGACAATTGGAACTCAAGATCGATTGATGAAAATGACTATTCAAAGCATCTCCGAATGACCTGCAACAGTTTTATTCTTCCTTGCATCTTCAATTAGCAAAATTGTTCTAGACCATTGATTTGGATTGGATCTTAATATGAGCCGCTGAAAGACAAATCTTGTACCTGATTTCACAATTTTCCACCTTGACTTATCCCTTGCTAGTTCTCCTTGCGAAATCATCTTGTTCCATGGATCAAGAATCTACTTAGATCTCCATTGTTCATCCTTCCTGTGCCTACCAAATTTCACAGATTTGGAAACTTTGTTTGTCCTCTCCTGTTGTATCAATGAAATCAACCTCCACCGTAGATCCATTTCTCCCATAGATCGTCGCCATTGAAATATGCGGGAACTAAGCAATTTCACATATTTTAAAACTTAATTTCCTCATTCACTTTCAAACTGCGGAATCAACCTCAGTCGTTGATCTAGATCAAGATTTAATATGAGCCATTGGAACATGCAGCCCCTACCTGATTTCACAGATTTCAAATGTTCATTTATCTGCGCTTGTTAGATCAGCGAAATTATTTTCCACCATAGATCTGATTCTACCTTTAATCTGGGCCATCAAAACCTGCACGTCGTACCCAATTCCACGAATATGAAAAGTTCATTTATCTGCGTATGTTGGATTAGTGGAATTATTTTCCACCGTATATCTGATTCTACCTTTGATCTGTGTCGTTGAAAACGGCGGGTTTTACCATATTTTGCAAATCGGGAGAGCTACTTATCCCATGCGCATGTTTCCCTTTTCCGCACCGTCAATCTTAGGCAGACACTCTCCAAGCCGTTGATATGAGGTCAAGCTATGGGCTGCAGAAAGCAGAAAGCAGGATTTAACCTTTTTATGATGCTCAATTTGATTTTTCCGATTCTTCCTTTTCTGCTCCTTTCCGAGATGTTGATTTGTGTGGAAGCTCTCTAAACCATCAATCTAATGAAAATCAAAAAGAGGGATTCTAACTTTTCATAACCAAATTTTTGTGCTTTTGTTTTTCAATTTCCGCTCTTCTACTCTTTTCCGAACCATTGATCTTCAACGGAAGCTCTCCGGACCATCGATCTTGCGGAAAGCAGAAAGAGGGATTCCAACCTTTTTATAACCAAAATTCTCTATTTCCTCTTTCTGATTTCCACTCTTCTACTCTTTTGCGAGCCATTGATATTTGGTGGAATCTCTCCGGACTGTCGATCTTGTGGAAAGCGGAAAGAGGGATTCCAATATTTTTATAACCAAAATTTGGCCCTTTTTGCTTCTGCCTTTTATCTTCCCACTTTATCCTGGACCGTTGATTTATCCCGATGCCACCCTTAACCATTGGATCTCGGAATGCAGAAAGCGGAAATTGGGTTTACCACTTTTCATAACCGAGTCTTTTCCCTTTCCACTTTTCCGCTCCAGATTTTTCCTTGGCGGAAATGATTTTTGGCCTTTAATCTTCTCCGCTATGCATCCACGCTGTCCATTTCAGTCAGCTTTCAACCTTGATAAGATTTTTCTTATTTAGGCATATTATAAGGCCAAAAAGCGGGATTTTCAACAATTTTTATCTTTCTTTCATTGGTCTAAATTTTAGCAAGGGAATTAGTGTAGATGCATATATAAAAATATTTAAATTTTAGCGTAAGTGCTAACACCCTAAACCATGGACTCGTAACCTCATTATCCTTATTTTTAAAAGTGGGGATACAAATAACCCCTCTAATTATCGGACAATTATGATTAACCCTCTCTTAGCCAAGTTATATGGTATTATTTTGTAAAAGAAGATCAACATATGGATTGAAAGTGAAGGTAAGCGAGATAAGGGCCAAGCAGGTTTTAGAAGGAAGCACTCAACAATGGAGCACCTCGTTACGCTTAGGATCATTGTGGAGGAATGTATTAATGATAAATCCAATCTCTTTTGTTTCTTTGTGGACTTTAGAAAGGGTTTCGATACGGTACCTAAAAATAACCTATCGAATAGATTAGAAGAGCTAAAGGTTCCTTTCGAGTTGAGAGCTGCCGCAATAAAGTTATACGAGAATGTCATTTCCAAGTTTAAGAGAAACGAGGGGTGGTATAAAGATATTAAGTGTAATATTGAATTTAAACAAGGTTTCCCCCTCTCCCCTACCCTATTTGGCATTTACATCGATAAGCTAGAAGTTTGTTTAGAGGAAGCAGGCTGTGCTGGCATGATCTTAGCTGGAATAGTCATCATCCTTCTTCTCTATGATGATGATATTGTTCTTCTGGAAAGATGTCAATCTGATCTTGATAAAAAACTAAGACTTCTTAAGGATTTTTTCTCTACCATGGGTATGACTGTTAACACCGACAAAACAAAAGTTACAATTATCAAATCCAAGAAGGACACTTATGCTAATTTTGTGTATGACAATAGCAACTTGGAGGAAGTGTCTTCATACAAATACCTAGGAATTGATATTCATCACAAGCTCAACTGGAACTATAGCATTGAGAAAAGGATTAATGGAGGTTGGAAATCTTATTTTGGTCTTGAAAATAATTGTAAAGTAGCAAACCTTGTGATGTGGGATAAAAAGAAGGTCCTGTTTGAAAATTTAGTCACTCTTGTTATCTTGTATGGATGTGAGGTTTGGGGTTGTAGCATCTCTACAGAATCCTGGAGAAATATTGAGAAAATACATAAGCGTTTTATAACTTAAAACCTCAAAATTCAAAGCAATACACCCTATCCTATTCTCCTTATAGAAGTGGGTATTTCCCTTATCGAGAAGCTAGCTATGACTAGGCTCATGTTGTACAAGCACAAATAAATAACATGGGAGACTGTAGACTTCCTAAGCTAGATTTAAATTTCAGCCAAAACCACCTAAGGCTCAAGCAAGGTTGGTATAAAGATACCAGGGCCTGGTTAAACCATTGGGAGATCGACGAAAATGTTGCATTGCAAAATATTAATAACATTAAAAGTATTGTTACTTCCAGGTTTAAAAATAAAATGTGGTGTGAGAAAGATTTAGAAGCTAAAAGAAAATTAAGATATTATAAGGAGGTCATCAACCCTACTCTAGAATATCAAAAGTATCTCTCTATTTTAACTAGTTCAAAGAAAAAGACTAATATAGCCAAGATAAAAATGAACTCTCATGAGCTCCATAGTGAAACAGGTCGTTGGGAAATTCCTAAGACACCATGGTTGGAAAGGATCTTCCACCTCTGTGAGAATATGAACATTGAGGATGAAAATCACTTCCTCTTAGAGTGCCCTGCGTACACCCACATTACATCTCACTTTCATAATCTTTGTTGCAATACCGACCTTCCTAGCCTTTTAACATGCCAAAGTTATAGTGAGATCATAACGCTTCTCTCCAAGCTCTTTGAGCATAGGAATAAAATTTTAAAACAAACTAAATAATTCGTTTCTTTAGGTCTAATAGACCAAAGTTTGGTCTCAGTGGACATTAACCATCATCATCAACTAAGATTAAAAGATGGTGGTAATGGTGGTGGTGATTAACATCCACTTAGAATAATTTTGGTATGTTGGACCTTCAGAAAGAAAAGTAAGGAACTACATGGTTTGCTTTAAAGTTCTATTTATGTGCTCAAAAATCTTGGAAATGAGTGTTCCTAAATTCCTATCATTTTGATGGGATAGAAGGTTGGGCAGGTTTGTTTTGTAATAAAAATTTTGAAACTGAGATCTTATGTGGGTGTACATAGGGAAATCTAAGAGGAAATTATTGTTGGAATATAATAAACCAACTCATATACTTAGGATAAAATAATTAATCAATAATGATTAATTATTCACCTACTAGCTTAATTAGGTGACACCTTAAAGTCAATGCATGCCATCCATATCCTAGGAATGATTTATTTCTGATTCTGGGTTCCTCTAGAATTAGTATGCAGGACCATATAGCAGATTCTGCTTTTTCTGCTTTTTCTGCTTTTCTATGGATAAGATAAAAGCTAGTCAACTAGGAAACTGGGTGCTTTTGTTTCCAACCCATCCTCCATTAGTTTTCCTCCATTAGCATATTATTTCCATCTCCTTAGCAACTCACTCATGCTTTTGCCAACTCGTGAGGTGCTTGGTATATTGGAAAGTGCTTTAAGGGGTTTATCATAATTAGTAAGCCTGCTTTTATGAGCTAGCTTGAGTTGTCTTCATGCAACTCCTTTTTCCTTTATAAGGATGTATTACCTATGTAATAATATCAATTATCATTTATTGATCATTCATTAATGTGTGTTCATTAATTCTTCTTCTTCTCTCATTATGCTAATTCTCTACAATTCTCTGTGAGGTTAATTGTGTGCTTAGATCCTTAGCCAGTTTATGAAATTCCTTATGCCATCAAGGCCTTAGAATTTCTACAATTATTTTCATCCTTAACACTTATAATCTCACAAACATGATAGATCCTTTCATCCCATGGAGTTTTAGAAATGTCTAATGACCTGTCTCACTATATAGCTTAGAGAGTTATTCCTTATTTTAGCTGCGTGGATATTCTTCTTTACGCTAGTTAAACTGGAGATATAATCTTGAAGATTAGGGTTAATGAACTCCTTGTAATATCTTAATTTTCTTTCATCCTATGAATTTTCAGCACCACAACTTCTTTTTGAATTTCGAAGTAATAATATTTTTAATATCATCTATATTTTGTAAAATTACATTTTCACCAATCCCCCACATATTTAACCACGACATGGCCTGTTAATGGCAACCCTTCTTGAGCATTATGTGGTTTTGACTGAAATTTAAAGCAATTTTTGAAGGTTTATAATATTCCAAGTTATTTATTTTTTCCTATACATTAGATACCTAGTCATAGCTATGCTCTCAATGGGGGGAAGACCCACTTCAATCATGAGAATAAGATATGGCGTATTTCTTTTAATTTTAAGATTGTAAGTTATAAAACACTTATGGATTTTATAAATCCTTCTTCAAGATTATCTAGAGAAGTTACAGCCCCAAACTTCTCACCCATACAAGAGATTATGAAAGATGAAAGTGGGATTATAAAAAGTATACATTAGATACAATTAATAGAATAATCAGTACAAATATCATGAATTTTGATAAATATATCATTATATCTCTATTAATTAATAATAAATTTTTAAATTAAAAATAACATTTATAGAACTCGTTCTTATAATATATGTCTAATAAAAAATATAATAAATATAATTCAAATTAATAATATATATTTTAAATAAATATATTAAAATTTTTTAGTTAAAAGATAAATATTTATATCATTTCAATTCCACCAAATTGCATGCAATATTGTATAAAATATTAAAATCTAGTCATTCAATAAACTTTTAAATAATTAAAAAAATATTCCACCAAATTGCATGCAATATTGTATAAAATATTAAAATCCAGTCATTCAATAAACTTTTAAATAATTAAAAAAATATTGAATATAATTTGGCTACACTAGTTGATGTTGAAGAATATTTTTTCTTAGTAATGACTTTGAATTGTTGCAATCTTTTGTGCACCAAAATTGAAGTTTTAAGAAAAAATAACGAACTAATCCAAATGTATCAAAATTGAAATTTTAAGAGAAATTAATGAACTAAATGAATCTGTTTATCAAGAATTTATAGTGATTTTCTTAAGAAAACATCTGGATCTTCAAAATTTAAAACTCTATTATTTTTCCCATGGAAGAAATTTGACATAAAATTTTCCTTAATTGTAGGTGGTGCATTTTTATTAAATAGCCAGCGTATTGTAAATTTGAAAAAATAAAAAGAAGCCCAAACTTATAAAGCTTTTTTTTTTTAATACAAATCATATTGTAAATTTTAAAAAGGAAAAATAAGTCCAAAGAATCCAAACTCATAAAGCCAAAGCATTTTAAGAATCCAAACTCATAAAGGATAAAATAAGTATGTGTAGAAGGAGAGAAAAGCACAAAAACCATTTTAAGAATCCAAACTCATAAAGGATAAAATAAGTATGTGTAAAAGGAGAGAAAAGCACAAAAGGGGAAAATAAGCTTAGGGCTATTTTTTTATCAAAATATCTTTTTTTCCTTTTTTTTGATATTGTTTTAGACATTTACTAGTTTTGAATAAGGGGGTTTAAGGACATCTTTTATTTTGCGGGATAGTTATTGTTATCATTGATGATTTTATGCTTGATGATCATATTTTGTGTTTATTTTGACACTCAATTGCAATTTGGTAAACAACACAAGCACATATGCTCATATGCTCACAAAATGCCACGATGAATGTAATGATTAATCTCTCTCAAACTTGTTGATAAATGACACTAAGTGACAAGTTTTAAATGCATCAAGGAAAAATTATTCTTTGAATCATGAGTTGGTTGAATCATTCAAACAAAGGGTGATTTGCAACCCATTTTTCAAATTCAAAATCAAATGAAATTTATTGTGAAAGGAAGACATGCCTTAAATTGAATAAGGAGATCATCAACAATCAAAATCAAAATCATTGTAATCACAATTTTAGGGTGCGTGATCGGTCGTACTCAACACCCTAAAGTTGACATAAAATCAAGAGAGCATGACTCAAGTCAGTGATTTCAAGTGAGTAAGATCAAATTGAAAAATCAAAGACAAGTAAAGGAGGAAAGCATCTACAAAATAGAAATGAAGGAATTAAAGAACTCCAAGATTCCTTACATGCATTGGATACTTGGAGTGTTCATCTTCATAAGCAAATTGATCTAAAAAATAAATTGATTGATGCATATAACCTAAAATTACTTAAAAATGAGTTGAAATGTCAACAATTCAAAATGTTGATGCAAATTTTGATACACATGATATAATGCTAGAAGTTGGCATGTGATACAAGTGACCGAATACAATTGGGTGATGTGAATGAAGCACATGATATGGTCAAGGAATCCTAAACTAGTCATGAGAATGAATCATTTAGTGTATTGATAAGTTTTGAATATGAATCAAATACAAAATCTTAGAGTGATAGAGAAATAGTAAATGTGAATTTAAATTTGAAGAAAATATTAATGAAGGACATCATTAGATACAACATGATGTTTCCAAGACAATCATCCGGCCTTGGGAATTATTACAATAAAATAGAAACTGATATGGATTAACATGTGAAAAATACATCGTTCATCTTCTAGATTACTCAAAACTAGTTCAGTCTGTGAGTGCATGATTCCTTAATGAAGATTTGAAGGATCTAGAAGCTAATCTAGAAGTTATTCAGGCAGTTGCTGAAAAAAACATGGAATAAATTCTTGAATTCTATAATTGTCATAAAGTTGGCCATTTGGAGATAGCATGTTTTAATCTCCACCCTTTCCTTCATTGTGGTAAGACAAATCATGACTCAGATAAATGTCGAAATAAGAAGAGGGATAAAAATAAAACAATTCAGTATGAATGAATAAGTTCTTGGAGATGGAACCAAGAAATCTAGAAGTTCCAGTAGTCTTATTGTCTATTTCAAACACAGGTAAATACACATTTGAATGATGAAAGTTAAATAGAAAACAAGTTTCAATTAATTAATTTAGAAGATGATTTTGGGAAACAACTAATTTCTGAAATATTATTGTGTTTGATCAATAACATGTGCTAAACAACACTATCTAAAGGGTTGCTTTTCATAAGCACTAGATAGATTATTGTAAACTAACGAAACAATGAAAATGAAACACATTCTAATTTATTATATATCATGCAAATAAATAAAGTAAAACTAAATATCTACAAAAACAACATATAATAAATAATGTATGAATTTGTATTAAACAACAAAGACAAATAGATTACAACACCTCGTTAATAGTAAGTTGAAGTAGATGGACTCCAAGGCTATCCCAAGGAAGGGTTCTTCTTCTCTGAAAGTTTCCAACTCTAAGTTGTAGATGGTGTAGTATGGATTCCAATGGTATAATAAAATATCTCTCTCTAAAAAAAAGCTTCTTTCGAGTGATATGAAGGATGACCTTCGTGGTTTTATTTATGGGAAAGTATGTGGATATTTCTGGGAACTAGATCCAATGTAAGTAATCTCTTTTCATTGATGATGTAGTGGGATAATGATAGGTATTGGAGTCCGTATCAAAGGTTATTTTTCAGTAATAAAAAATTGATGTTTCCCACATTTAGGATATGATGCAACTTTGGGACAACAACCACATTAATGGGATAACAAAGATAACCATTTTCTATTTTTGGGACCAGATCTTGGATTTTTAGGGAAAAAGTGCACAATAAGATATCAAGTATTTACTAAGCCTTAATTGCATGTGTGTGTGTGTGTGTGTGTTTAATAATAAAATGATGAGAATGCCTGCACGGGTGTGGCTCATTGGCGGTTCCGTTGTTATGAAGTCACTTGTTGTAAATTGGAGGTCACGAGATCAATCCCACCCACGTTTACCTATGTCCCATGTCTTGCGGTGGGTGTGGGGCACCTAGGGTTATAGTGGTAGCAAGAATGGATCCCTAGACCCCGTGTCACGCGAGTACCATCCCGGCCCCAGTTGTCGATTCCCCTAGTAAAAAAATAATAATAAAATGATGAGAATAATAATGAGTTCCTTGGAATATATAAGACTCCGGTGACCCTTCACATAAATATACTTCTTTACGTGATGCACCATTTCATCATTACAGTAATATTAACATCAAATATAAATATATATATTCATAACAATTCCTATCCCTTTAAAATATATTTATCCTCAATGAAAGGGTAATGAGGGGTATCGTTGGAAAAAATATTAGCTTTCCATGACACATTTTCTTTTGGAAGGTTTTCCCATTTGATGGGTATTCTTTAATAGTTATGGAATGTAACACCTTCTATTTAGTGGTGAGAATACCTTTTGGCTCTAAAATAATTCTCCCTTTGTTATCAAATTAAGGGATTTTTGTTTGTATTGGTAGGGACTGTCCCAACACCTTCTTGACACATGATACATGGAATACATTATTGATGCGATTGTTATCTGGCAATTTGAATCCATAAGCTACTTTGTTATTTTTTTTGGCAATTTGAAAAGGTCCATAGAAATTAGGAGCCAATTTGTTATTTCCATGTTGCTTGAGGGACAATTTTTTGTAGGGTTGAAGTCTTACACACGCCTAATCACCTTGTTCAAACTCTCTTTCTGATCTATGTTGACTTTCTTGTTATTTCATTCGATTATGAGTCATTGCTAAGTTTTCTTTTAATATTATAATGATTATTTGGTCCTCATCTAGTTCATTGATTACAACTTGGACTTTAGTTTCAATCAACAAAAATTATATCCATTTGGGTGTTTTGTAACCATATAAGGTTGAGAAATGAATCATTTTAGTTGACATGTGATAGGTAGATTTATACCACCATTCGGCTACATGAAACTAGAGAACCACTTATTCTGCTTATCTGTTGCAAAACAACAATGGTAAGTTTCTAAGCATTCGTTTACAATTTATGTTTGAACATATGTTTATGGATGGCAAGATGAGCTCATATTAAGGGTTATCCTACTTTGTTTTCAAAATTCCATCCAAAAATTTCCTTTAAATTTTCCATCCCTATCGTTGACAATGATCTTTAAAAAACCATGCAATTTATAAATATTCTTGCAAAATACCTATGTGGTCTGTTTTTCTTGTTGCCATAAAATGCACATATTTGATTAGTTTATCAATGACAAAAAAAATATTATCCTTTTGATCATAAATTGGTCCTTCAATGAAGTCCATCGAAATGTATTCCCATTTTTTGTTAGGGATGTGTAGAGGATGAAGTAACCCTAAAGGCATCGCATTTTGAATTTTATTTCTTTGACATGTCATATTCTATGACAAATTTTCGAATACCCCTATTCATCTCCTTCCAATAGAATGATTGCCATGCAAGATAGTAGCTTTCAAAAAATCCTACATGTCCTACTGCTGGGAAGCTATGTGATTCCCTTAAGACTTTCATTTTAAACTTCGAGGATGGACATAAATAAATTCTATCCTAATACCATAAGATGTCATTCCTCCATTAAAAATTAGGGTTTTGGTCCAAATTGTTAATTATGGAATAAGATTCAATATCTTTGGAATATTCAATTCATATTGTATCTAACCAATTAGGAATTATCAGTGTTGTTGCATATGTTATTACCTCCTCGTATTTTTAGGATAGTGTATCAAAGACTATAACATCCTTCCCTTTTTTGTCTAATATTTACATATTGAAGGTGGAAATTTTCTCCATCCATTTCTGTTGTTCACTAGATAATGTTTTTTGTTGTAATATGTATTGAAGGTTGTTTTGATATGTATGTATTGAGAATTATTTCCCATGAGATATCATCACCACCTATCCAACAAATGTATAATGACAAGTGTTTCTTTATCATATGTGGTTTTTAAGCTTTCCATTTTGTTGAGCTTTTGAATCTAAAAAGTTATTGGATGTTCATCCTACATTAATACTATGCCTATTCCAAAACCTAAAGCATCACATTCTACCACAAAGGGATTTGTAAAATCAGGGATTTCTAACATAGGTGTGGATGACATAACCTTCTTCAGTGCCTACAAGGGGATATGTAGGTAATCACATTCAAGGAGATAATTACTCAAAAGAGACCAAATGAATCAAGTGAATGAGATAGAAAATGGAAATAACCAAAGGGTGGGAACTAGTGGTAATCTCCTTGAGGGTAAATGAATGGTGGAAAAATAATGCATTTGTTACAATATGAATGGATGAGGTGGTGGGATTATCATATAATGTAAAATGGTGCACATAATGCCATTTGTGAAAAAGTATGTAGGATTCTCAGGTAATCCAACAAGTGAAATAAGAAAGAATATGTGGATTTTTTGTATTTCATGGACTTGATGGAATCCCACCCCTAAAAAGGGTACTGTGGCATGGTACTAAAATAAATAGTGGTACTAATAAATGGTAACCCGAGTAGGTAAGGCACTACTACTAGAAAAGGAAAAATACAAGGGTAGTGGGGTGAGGCCACTTGACAAAATATGGTGTGTTCTTATAGGTGTCAGTGGGTTCAAATATAGGTTAAATGCATTATATGTAGCAAATGGATATCATATATATGTCAGCATGAAGAAATGTACCTAGAGTGGTACCAATAGGTTGTTTCAATGGTTGGAAAAAAACTGTCTCCATCTAGAAAATGCACCTATGTGGAAACAATACCCAAGTGTAAAACTTATCTTGTAAAATAAATCAATAGTGAAATAAATATCATGAACCAAGGTAAAAGGACTAAGTTACATGCACAAAAAAATTATCTATCATGAAAATAAATAATGACAACAAGAAGTGCATGGAACAATGAATCCAACAATGCAAATGGTATTCCAAATGGAGGTCGTATGAGACCATATGGAGCGAAAAAACCCAAGGAAATATATAAATATGGTGGGTCCCATGAATATGAAGTTCATTGCTATTATTCATTGGTTAAGGTGCTTGTGGGACACCAAACTTTAGGATCTCATATCTTTCACTCTAACAAGTGGATTTTGATTCCGTGAGTTGTAGGTTAAAGGTGTTTCCCTAATCTTGATTTTATTTACTTATGTTTTAAATTTTAGTTAATATGAGCTTAATGGAAGCCCTAGAAGATTCCTACCATAGTGTGCACTTCACATGAATTTTTTGGCATCGTGCACATAGAAAGAGGCCTAACAAGTGAAACCTACAATGCACACATGACTAAGGGAAACAAAACTATAGCCCATATACACACATTTTTTTATGAATGAGTGTGTGGTGAGGTTTATTTTATGATAGGAACAAGTGAAATCTCATAACACGCTTTTTACCAAAAATAAATGTCCATTGGCTTCTTTATTGGAACAAACAAAATGAAGTTCATGATAATCGACTAACACAAGAGAGACCTCATAACCTTTTAGAAGAGATTAGTGAATATCCAACTACATGAGGGATACACACATTATATGATATTCTCAAGATCCTTGAGAAACCATTGATGTGGTTTGATTGCTTTGTTCTATCAAAGATCATTAAGTACTAGGATGTAGATGTGGGTGGATTCATCATATAAGGTGAACATAGATAGATTACCCTCCATGATGTATATTTCATGACTATACTAACCATGTATGGAGTGGTAGGTGATATCTTACTATTATCTTTATGTGTTCGACCCATGGAGGAATTTCTAGATGCCCAATATAAGAAGGACTAAATGTTAGGATATTTAGACACTTAGGAGTTATTTAAGATCAACTTGTGTAATATATCTGTTAGGTAAAAGTGTGTTTCTTTAGTATGCAGTTGTAAATATTCTAATCCGACGGTCATGATATGTTCTAGACATAGAGTGATCCGACGGTTCAACTTCTCTTAGATCATACCTACCATTGATTCGTGGCTTAACACCCGATTGGTCCATGATCTCTATTTAAAGAGCATGGAGGGTCCTTGGCTAGTTGATCGATTATGAGAAGCTCATGTAACTTTCTTTCTTTTGCATAATAAATTGCTCTAAGTAGCTATTTGGCTAGGGTCGTAGACTTTTTCCCTCTAGAGGGTTTTAACCACATGATAAACATCGGTGTGTTGATCTGTGATCTATTTATGTGAAGCAGTTGCTCAAGGTGTTTGGTCTTTTGGGAGTACCTTGTGTACCCAAACATGGTATCAGAGCGTTTATGAAGAGCCGCTTTCGATTTTGATCAAGATCTAGAACCGGTATTGTCGAAACTTTGAAAGGGTTTCTGGTTCTGGATTTTTTGTGCATTTGTGGCCCGTGGAAGCTGTTCCATTGCATCCGAAACACCGTTTCCATTGGGAAATAGTTTT
Source organism: Pseudotsuga menziesii (assembly GCA_001517045.1). Lineage (NCBI taxonomy): Eukaryota > Viridiplantae > Streptophyta > Pinopsida > Pinales > Pinaceae > Pseudotsuga > Pseudotsuga menziesii. The sequence continues at coordinate 241,764 of LPNX010964018.1, forward strand.
CATTTCATCGAAAACTATTTCCATTTGTTCCAAAAACACCAATTTTGGCAAATCCGAAGGTATAATGTTACAGTGATGGATTTTTTTTTAAATCTCTCATATTTTATCAGTTTTATTATTAGATCTTTACTGTTTTAGTCTCCGACTATTTTCTTCCCTGGCTGCGTATGCTCTTTGTCGTGCACCTTACGCGATCGTGGAGAATCAAAAACAGTAAGGGAAAGTTTTTTTCTTGTCTTCTCGTCTACGTATGCTCTTTGTCGTGCACCTTGTGTGATCACAGCAAATCAGAAACATCGAGAAAACTTGAAAACGTAGACTTTCTGAGTAAGCTAACCAAGATCTAACCCCATTGTGTGGAAAAAGTTTTTTGATTTTGTTTTTCGTTTTTTTTGTGATTTGCAGAAAAAAAGGCAAGCACGGAGAACAAGAGAGAAAAATAAAAAACAAAAGGCCCCCTTCATCTTTCCATTCTTATACGTACATTTTAAACTTAGCTCGCTTGGTCCAAAGTTGCTTTATTCCTTAATAGATCTTGAGTTCAAGTCTTATTAAGCTACTTTTTAGTGCATGCAATATCTATTTTTTCAAGTTACTTTATTGTAAAAGTGCATCTCACATAAATAAAATAAAATAAAAATTCAGTCACTTAAGTCTTTTAATTTATTACCGCACTATTTAAAAGTAACATTATTGTAAAAGTGAACGTCACTTATTCTACAAAAGTGATTCACTTAAAAGAAACTTTATTGTAAAGTGATTGTAAAGGTTGATCTTGGGAAGAGGGGGTTCTTTTTTTTAGTTGGTCAAGTTAATATCTGCCACGTCACTATTGGGGACATCTTCAACATTTTCTTTGATAAAGCATAACTTCATCATCCAGAATCAGTTTTCAATGTCGTTTTTTTTAACCGCATATTTTTTTGAGCTCTTTGCATCTAGATGGCTAGTTTCTGTTCTTTTAGCCATTAATTTACAATATGGCCTCCCCATGTGATATTATACTTACAAGTTCTAACTATTTCTCATGGAAATCTCGTATGGAGTATGTTCTGCGAAGTAGGGGACTTTTCAAGATAACCTCAAGGAAAGAAACAGAACCCACTGATGATGATAAGAAATTTAAATGGGAAAATAGATGTGATGAAACTCGTGGATTGATTGGGATGTCAATCTCTACTGATTTGCGATTCCACATATCTGGAATTGATGAACCTGATCAAGCTTGGGAAAAGTTGGAATCTCTGTTTGGTAAACACAATGAAATTTCGGGTCATCAACTTGAGAATGAGTTGATTTTCTTGAATCCAAATGATTTTTCATGTATTCAAGACTATTTATCTAAGTATAAAACTCTTAGACTCTTATGTGCAGAATGCAAGATTAAGAAAGAATGGCAAATAATGTATTTATCATATTCTTTCCAAACTTGGACCTGCATATTATGTTTTTGTATCTACATTCTACTTCATGAAAGAATCCTTGACTGCAGCTAGTTATCAAGAGCCTAGTCTTGAATCCTTTTGTGATTCCTTAATTAGAGAGCAAGATAAGCTCATTCATCTTGGAATAATTAACAATGCAGATACATCTGGGAAAACCTTATTGTCTCAACAAAAAGAAAAGTCTAAGTCTCCCAAGAAACATATTTTTTGCAATAATAAGCCAAACAATAAGGGTCTCAAACCCTCTCAGTTAGCTCCTTCTTTAAAAAATGACAAAGGATCCAAGCCAAAAGGAAAGAAGACTAAACGGCATTGCCATTTTTGTGGGAAATATAATCATGATGAATCTAAGTGTTTCAAGAAGATGGAAGCCTTAGAAGCAGCAATGAAGAAGCACCACATCAGCCTAGATTCGTCTTCAGAATCTACCTCTCGTGGACATGCATTTTGTGCTTCTGGTTACTCTTATACTGCATCTTCTTCTTCTACTTCAATTGAATGGTCCATTGATTCTGTAGCATCTTATCATATGGCTAAGGATCAAGCCATCTTTTCTACTATGCATGAATGTAACACCAAGCAAATATTTGTTGGTGATGATAGATCTCTAAGTGTCGTAGGATCTGGAACAGTTCCAGTAGAAAATGGTCATTCAATGATGTACTATGTGTTCCAAAAATTTTCTGCAATTTGTTATCAGTCTATCAAATTACTCATTCGAGTGAAGGTAAAACTGTGACGTTTACACCTCACCAAGTTGTAATCAAGGATTTTAAAAATCCTCAAAATGTCCTTGCTACTAGAACTGTTGATGATATTACCAGGTTGTATAAATTAAACAACTTTGGGTCATCACCTTTTCCTTCAGTTTTTGTTGCTCATAGTGATAAGTTGAGCAAACTTTGGCAAGAGCGATTTGGTCACTTAAAATATTGCTCATTGCAACAACTATGAAAAGAAAATATGGTGACTGGTCTTCCGATGGTATCTTGAAAGGATGGTGTTTGTTATAGTTGTGTACTCGAAAAACATCATTAAGACAGTTTTGACAAACATGCCTGTTGGCACACCTCGGTTCCTTTGGAGCTTGTGCATAATGACTTGTGTGGCCCTCTTCCATCTGCATATTTTTTAGGTTTCAAATATTTCTTAACTTTCATTGATGACTACTCCAGGCGCACTTGGGTTTACTTCCTAAAACTTAAGAGCAAAGTATTTAACATGTTCTTGGCCTTCAAGGCCCTTGTTGAAAAATAATTTGGTCATCAAATTATTAAGTTAAGATTTGACAATGGAGGAGAATATGTTAACAACAAGTTCACTACTTTCTGCACTGAACAAGGAATCCAACAACAACACACTGTTACATATACACCACAACAAAACGATGTAGCTGAACGGAAGAACCGCACTTTAAAAGAAATGGTTAATTGTATGATCCAATCTAAGGGACTAAGTCTTCAATATTGGGTTGAGGCCATAAATTGTGCAAATTACATAGTTAATCACACACCCACTAAAGTTTTACAAGGTATAACATCGGAAGAAGCATGGAGTAAAATTAAACCAGATGTAAGTCACTTTCGTGTGTTTGGTTGTGAAGCATGGGCTCACATTCCGGATGAAAAATGGAAAGCATTGCAACCTAAAAGTGAAAAGTGCATATTTGTTGGATATTCAGAAGATGTAAAAGGCTATAGACTTTCTCAGCCACATTCGTGTGATATAATCCTTAGAAGAGATGTTAAATTTGATGAAAATCTCTTGGCCTATGATCCTAACTTGGCGAGTCTGTCATCTTTGGCCTGTGATCCTGATTCAGCGATTGTGTCATCCAGATGGAGATCGATGGCCACCCACCTATTCCACTCACTCAAAACAATTGTCCATTGTGGTAGTTTCCTAGTTATTTTTCTACAGTTTTTCAAGTCCCAAACTTCCTGGGCCATTTTGAGGTCCTAAACGATGTTTTTGGAAATTTGGGGCCAAATGGTTGCCATCAAAATGCATTGGGTTGACTAAGAGTTTTAAATCTTAGACAGACCTTTCCAACAAGCTATCGAATTCCCAAATCAGAGATTGTATGCAAAATTTATGACCCTGGGAAGTTGACTGTTCAACTTACCACCTTGGGGCCGCAAACTTTATGACGGTTCATCTTCTAGGGTTACGTTTTGGACTTTTGGGGTTCTCACCTCATTCCTATTATAAATAGGCCCCTTTGGCCTCATTTTCTATTCATCTTGGCACGGATGAGCATAACAGCCACATCTCTTCTCAGAGATAGCTACCACCATTCTAGCAATTGTATTACAGTCTATTCTATTTCCACAATTTAATAGAATATTTGTTTACTGTATCTCTGTTATCTTTGCAAAATGTTTGTGATTATGATTTTGTATATGTTATTTCATTTTGTTCACGCATAAATATGGATCAGTGGTATCAAAGCAATCTGCTCTTTGATTGTTTCTTGGCGCATGTCCCCGACAAGGTCCGAGTATAGAGAGTTTGGTCTCAAACTAGTTTCACTTGATCATTCTCGCCATCCCAAACGACCTCCCATGGTGAAAGAAAAGATAGACGACGGAGCAGGAGATCCTATCAAGTCGTTGCTTGACAAAGCCCTCGAGTGACAGAGGAACGAGATGATGGATAGTTTCGCCCAAATCCTTCTACGAATGCCGGCAACGGCAAGTGTATCTTCGATGAGCAGCCGGTCAAGGGATGCAACTCCCTTCAAGGTACAAGTTAACTTTGATATTCCTTTATTTGAAGGAAAAATCGATGCAGATGCCCTAGATAATTGGTTGAATGTTCTAGAAGGGTATTTCTCTATCCACAATATTTTTGACAGAGAAAAGATCACCTTTGATCTCCTTAAGGCAGTCCCCCATGTCTATAATTGGTGGGGTACTTATTGTGAGAAAAACTCATCAGATGAGTCTAGAATGTTTGAAACAAATCCTACTTGGGCCTCTTTCATAAACACCGTAAGGGAACAGTATTACCCTGTGGAAAACTATGATGAATAGTACACAAAATGGACCATTCTGCGTCAAGAAAGGGACCAGACGGTGTCAGAGTATACCAGTGACTTTCATACCCTATGTACAAATCTGAGTATAAAGGACTCCGAGTGGCACTTGATTCTAAAATATCGCAGTGGTCTACATCAGTACATCCGAACTGAGATGGACTTCCTTGACATCTCTTCACTTGGATCCGCCTATCAGTATGCTGTCAAAATCGAGGAGAAATTTTGACAAAAGAACAAACGAGACTCTGGACCTACACACCCACTGCAAAAACAAGGAAAGGGAAACCCTGGCCCGCAGAACACAGTAAAAGAAAACGACAACCAGTCCCCACCACAAGCAAAGAAGGGGGATGGAAAGACAAAGAAGGACACTGCTAGTAAGTGGTGCAAATTTCATAAAATCCCTTGACACAACACTGATGAAAGTCGCTCAAAGCAGTCATTAGTAGCCGAGATCAAATATTCAGAATCAGATCCTGATTCTGATTCCGAACCCAATGCCACAACTACATACAATGGGAGGCAGATCATTGATGCAGACCCCACTGCCATTGTTGCTACCGCACAGATTCAACTAGAGGATCCTGAAGAATCAGAGGAAGAGGAGCACCTATTCCACTCGCATATGTGGGTGAAGGGAATGCCTCTACATTTTGTTGTTGACAACGGCAACCAAAATAACTTGATCTCAGCAGAAGTCGTCAAGAGATTGGAGCTTCGTACAACACCACACCCGCAACCCTACAACATCGGTTGGCTAAGCCAAGGACGAGGTATCCGTATTACTCAACAATGCCTCCTACCATATGGCATCAAGCCTTTCAAAGACAAGGTACTATGTGATGTCACCCCACTTGAAGTCTGTGATGTTCTTTTAGGACAACCATATATGTGGAAGCGTCATGCTGTATATGAGTCACGGCCTCGCAGTGTCATTATTACTTTGGGAGGAAAACTCTATCGAATACCAGAGACCGTTGCACCTAACAAAGTGTCGCAAGGTAGGAAGATAAGCTCCCATATCAGAAAATTATTCCTCTTCACAATTGCGTCTGAAGGAGAACATAAGATCATAGAGACCTCCACACCCTCTGCATAGGGTGTCTCTGCTCATCAGACATAAGAAGAAGACAGAGCCATTGTTTCCTCATCTATCCAAGTACCTCTATGATGCAAGGCCATGCATTCAAGGTGCTCATCCAGAAATAAATCATCCATACAACAATTACAGCCCTCTCAGAATGTCAAAGAAAGGAAGCCTCTTCACTTCAACAAATGTCGCACTAGGAGATCAACTCAACACACAGTTCGAGAGATGACATGGGATTCGACGCAATGGAGACCATTGCTTCCTAAGAAGGGAGGATTGATCTAGATGGATATTAGTGGCCACCCACCTATTCCACTGGCTCAAAACAATTGTCCATTGTGGCAGTTTCCTAGTTATTTTTCTATAGTTTTTTGGGTCTCAAACTTTCGGGGCCATTTTGAGGCCCTAAACGACATTGTTTTTGCAATTTGGGGCCAAATAGTTTCCATCAGCATGCATTTGGCCAACCAAAAGTTGTAAATCTTAGACAAACCTTTCCAACGAGCTATCGAACGCCCAAATCGGAGATCGTATGCAAAAGTTATGACCCCGGGAAGTTGACTGTTCAACTTACCACCTTGGGGCTGCAAACTTTATGACGGTTCATCTTCTAGGGTTATGTTTTGGAATTTTGGGGTTCTCACCTCATTCTTATTATAAATAGGCCCCTTTGGCCTCATTTTGTATTCATCTTGGCACGGATGAGCGTAGTAGCCACATCTCTTCTCGGAGATAGCTACCACCATTCTAGCAATTGTATTATAGTCTATTCTATTTCCGCAATTTAATAGAATATTTGTTTACTATATCTCTGTTATCTTTGCAAAATGTTTCTAATTATGATTCTGTATATGTTCTTTCATTTCGTTCATGCATAAATCCGGATCAGTGGTATCAGAGCAATCTGCTCTTTGATTGTTTCTCGACGGATGTCCCCAACGAGGTCCGAGTATATAGAGTTTGGTCTCGAACTAGTTTCACTTGATCATTCTCACCATCCCAAATGACCTTCCATGGTGAAAGAAAAGATAGATGATGGAGAAGGAGATCCTATCAAGTCGTTGCTCGACGAAGCCCTCGAGTGACAAAGGAATGAGATGATGGATAGTTTCGCCCAAATCCTTCTACGAATGTCGGCAGCGGCAAGTGCATCTTCAACGAGAAGTCGGTTCGAGGATGCAACTCCATTCAAGGTATAAGTTAACTTTGATATTCCTTTATTTGAAGGAAAAATCGATGCAGATGCCCTAGATAATTGGTTGAATGTTCTAGAAGGGTATTTCTCTGTCCACAATTTTTTCGACAGAGAAAATATCACCTTTGCACTCCTTAAGGCAGTCCTCCATTTCTAGAATTGGTGGGGTACTTATTGTGAGCAAAAATCATCAGACGAGTCTGGAATGTTTGAAACAAATCCCACTTGGGCCTCTTTCATAGATGCCGTCAGGGAACAGTATTACCCTGTGGAAAACTATGATGACCAGTACACAAAATGGACCATTCTGCATCAAGAAAGGGACCAAACGGTGTCGGAGTACACCAATAACTTTCATACCCTGCGTACAAAGCTGAGTATCAAGGACTCCAAGCGGCACTTGATTTTGAAATATCGCAGTGGTATACATTGGTACATCTGAACTGAGATGGACTTCCTCGACATCTCTTCACTTGGATCTGCCTATCGGTATGCTGTCAAAATCAAGGAGAAATTTCGAAAAAAGAACAAGCGAGACTCTAGACCTACATACCCACCGCAGAATAAGGCAAGGGAAACCCTGGCCCGCAAAACACAGTAAAAGAAAATGACAACCAGTCCCCGCCACAAGTAAAGAAGGGGGATGGAAAGAAAAAGAAGGACACTGGTAGGTGGTGCGAATTTCATAAAAGCCCTTAGCACAACACTGATGAATGTCACTCAAAGCAGTCATTAGTAGCCAAGATCAAATCTTCAGAATCATATCCTGATTTTGATTCTGAACCCAATGCCACAACCGCATACAATGGGAGGAAGATCATTGATGCAGATCTCACTGCCACTGTTGCTACCGCACAGATTCAACTAGAGGATCCTGAAGAGTCAGAGGAAAAGGAGCGCCTATTCCACTCGCAGATGTGGGTGAAGGGAATGCCTCTACATTTTCTTGTTGAAAATGGCAACCAAAAGAACCTGATCTCAGCAGAAGTCATCAAGACATTGGAGCTTCCGACAACACCACACCCACAACCCTACAACATCGGTTGGCTAAGCCAAGGACAAGGTATCTGCATTACTCAAAAATGCCTTGTACCATATGGCATCAAGCCTTTTAAAGACGAGGTACTATGTGATGTGGCCCCACTTGAATTCTGTGATGTTCTTTTAGGACAACCATATATGTGGAAGTGTCATGCTGTATATGAGTCATGGCATCGCAGTGTCATTGTTACTTTGGGAGGAAAACTCTATCAAATACCAGAGACCATTGCACCTAACAAAGTGTCGCAAGGTAGGAAGATAAGCTCCCACATCAGAAAATTATTCCTCTTCACAATTGCATCTGAAGGAGAACATAAGATCACAGAGACCTCCACACCCTCTGCAGAGGGTGAATCTGCTCATCAGACACAAGAAGAAAACAAATTTATTGTTTCCTCATCTATCCGAGTACCTCTATGATGCAAGGCCACGCATTCAAGGTGCTCATCCAAAAACAAATCATCCATACAACAATTACAGCCCTCTCAGGATGTCAAAGAAAGGAAGCCTCTTCACTTCAACAAATGTCGCACCAGGAGATCAACTCAACACACAGTTCGAGAGATGACACAGGATTCAACGCAATGGAGACCATTGCTTCCTAAGGAGGGAGGATTGATCCAGATGGAGATCGGTGGCCACCCACCGATTCCACTGGCTCAAAACAATTGTCCATTGTGGCAGTTTCCTAGTTATTTTTCTATAGTTTTTTGGGTCCCAAACTTTCGGGGCCATTTTGAGGCCCTAAACGACATTTTTTGGTGATTAGAGGCTAAATTGTTTCCATTGGCATGCATTTGGCCAACCAAAAGTTGTAAATCTTAGACAGACCTTTCCAACGAGCTATCAAACACCCAAATCGGAGATCGTATGCAAAAGTTATGACCCCGGGAAGTTGACTATTCAACTTAACACCTTGGAGCCACAAACTTTATGACGGTTCATCTTCTAGGGTTACATTTTGGACTTTTGGGGTTCTCACCTCATTCTTATTATAAATAGGCCCCTTTTGCCTCATTTTGTATTCATCTTGGCACGGATGAGCGTAGCAGCTACATCTCTTCTCAGAGATAGCTACCACCATTCTAGCAATTGTATTACAGTCTATTCTATTTCCGCAATTTAATAGAATATTTGTTTACTGTATATCTATTATCTTTGCAAAATGTTTGTGATTATGATTCTGTATATGTTCTTTCATTTCGTTCATGCATAAATCTGGATCATTTTGCCTTCTTCTTCTTCTTCCAACTTCCTTGATAGGTTTCCAACTCCAGTTTCTGATGATGACAGTGAGGATGAAAATCCACCTTCTCCTGCGCATGTTCCCCCAATTGCACCAGCACCAATACTTCCTCAATGGGTCCATTCAACATGTGAAGCAGCTAGTGATCTTTCCAGTGATACTAGAGTTCAAATTCGAACACGTTCTCAGTTTCAGTGAGCCTCTTCTCTTTTGGCTCAAGTTTCCGAGAATCATGATCCAGAAACTTTTGCAGAAGCTTCAAGAAATCTAGATTGGGATGCAGCTATGGATGAAGAATATCGTTCCTTAATGGAAAACGATACTTGGGATCTTGTTCCTCTTCCAAAAGGAAGAAAAATTGTCAGATGTAAATGGGTCTAAAGAACTAAGCATGCATCAGATGGAAGTGTTGAAATACTTAAGGCAAGGTTAGTTGCCAAAGGTTTTTCACAAGTTGAAGGGATTGACTACAATGAAACCTCTGCTCCTGTCACAAAAATGAATTCCATCCACCTTGTTCTTTCCCTTGCAACCTTACATAATTAGGAAGTCCATCAAATGGATGTCAAGTCTGCCTTTTTACATGGTGATTTACAAGAGGAAATTTACATGGAACAACCTCCTAGATATGTTCAAGATAACTCTAGCCTTGTCTGTCTCCTTAAGAAATCCTTATATGGCCTTAAGCAAGCTCCTAGATCTTGGTATGCCAAAATGGATAGCTTTCTCCTTGAC
>LPNX010964018.1:251584-266211 GCA_001517045.1 Pseudotsuga menziesii
GACCCTAATGTCTATACCAAGAAAGTAGGAAACCATCTCATCATACTTTTCTTTATGTTGATGATCTTATCCTTACTAGTAGTGACCCTAAACTTATAACCCATGTGAAATCCAGTCTTAAGAAAAATTTTGAAATGTCAGACTTAGGACATTTGCATTATTTTCTTGGTCTCCAAGTCTTGCAAACCATAGAAGGAATCTTTTTTTCCCAGTCTAAGTATGCTTTTGACCTTCTTCGTCGCTTCTGCATGGAATATTGTAAACCATCCCCTTCTCCCTTCCAGTCTAGAGTCAAACTTTCTGCCACTTGTACTTCCCCTGAAGTAGATTCCACCTTGTATCGTCAACTTGTTGGTAGTATTTTATACTTGACTCATTCCCATCCTGACCTTTCCTTTGTCGTTGGTCGTGTTTCCCGTTATATGCAAACTCCTCATGAAAGTCACTCGAAAGCAGCAAAAAGAATGCTTGGATATATTCGAGGTACAATTTAGTTTGGGATTTGTTACAGTACAGGGGGGAAACCTTTGTTGGTTGGTTTCACTGATTCAGATTGGGCCGGCGATCCTGATGATCGAAAGTCTACTGCAGGTTATGTTTTCAATCTGGGATCTGGACCTGTCACTTGGGCTTGTAAGAAACAACAACATCTTGCTCTTTCTTCAGTAGAAGCAGAATATTGAGCCGCAGTTAGTGCCAGTCAGGAAGCTTTATGGCTTTGACAGATCCTTTTAGAGTTTGGATTCGAGCAGCAGTAGCCTACTCCACTTTGGTGCGACAATAAAAGTGCAATCAAGCTTGCCAAAGATCCAATTCTACATCAGCGCAGCAAACACATTGAGCTACACATTCACTTCATCAGAAATATTGTTCATGATCATGTTATTGAAGTGCTCTATTGCCCTACAGATGATCAAGTTGCAGACATCTTCACCAAGTCTCTTACAGAAGCAAATTTTTCTAAACTTCGATCTATGTTAGGAGTTCAAGAATGTGTCCTTAAGGGGGGATAGGCTCTAATGCCTCCTTCCTTCTCCTAATAGTGTCACTTTTGTAAATCCTTCAATCCTATCCCAAGTTGTTCTTAAGGGAGGATGTTACGATATTTAGACACTTAGGAGTTAGTTAAGATCAACTTGTGTAATATAGTCGTTAGGTAAAAGTGTGTTTCTTTAGTATGCATTAGTATGCATTTGTAAATATTATAATCCAACAGTCACGATATGTTCTAGACATAGAGTGATCCGATGATTCAACTTCTCTTAGATCGTACCTACCATTGATCTGTGGCTTAACACCCAATTGTTCCATGATCTCTACTTAAAGAGCATGGAGGGTCCTTGGCTAGTTGATCGATTATGAGAAGCTCATGTAACTTTCTTTCTTTTGCATAGTAAATTGCTCCAAGTAGCTATTTGGCTAGGGCCGTGGATTGTTTCCCTCTCGAGGGTTTTAACCACTTGACAAACATCGGTATGTTGATCTGTGATCTATTTGTGTGAAGCGCTTGCTCAAGGTGTTCGGTCTTTTGGGAGTACCCTATGTACCCAAACACTAAATAATTCATGAATCAACAATTGAAATAGAATATCTCAAGAGTTTAGAGATCAGGAAGTGGCTATAGTGTTTTTTCAATTGATAGTGTCAAGCAATCCCCATAAAATTTATAGTGGTAAGCTAATGACTATAAAGAATTTCTTGGTGGAAACCTATTTTGGATGGGCCCAAATGATCTTGGATAGAATGTAGTGACAAGGACAACTTATAGAAGAGCAAGTGGAGGAGACTTCCTTCTTTTCTAAGAAAGTACTGACGTCATTGTGCCTCCATCATGAAATTTGATATGTAAAATGGAGGGATCCCCATATGAGATGATGAGGTGGGGAGAAGGTGCATTAGGGAATATTGTATTGTCAAAATGATTTTCCTAGTGGCACTGTATCTATGTTTCTATTGAGGATTATCTATACATAGTGATGGACTATTAAAAATATCTAAAGCTCATGTGACCACCCAACTAGGCACGTGGACCCAATGGTGATTAAACATATGGCTATGTAATTTTTAAGTTTTTCTTACATACTAGCATAGATTGTAGCTAGGTTTTCTATGTGATCCATGTTACTAATTGCTATCCTCTCTTTTACATGTGCATATGTGGGAGTAGTGGGTTAAGCCGCATGTATTAACGATGACATGGATGAATTGAGGATGTGGATGAGGTAAATAGGATATGTTGTACATCTTTTGCAAATATATTGACTAATTAATAGTAGGGGTTCCTAAATATGGTTGTTAGCACCTTGATGAAGAGTCTATTTCCCTCTTCTTCATAACACCTACAAAGTGGAGGTTCACCATGGAAACACAAAGGATAGGGGACATGATGAGAGGAGGTCTACCCCCAATCGCATAATGTCATCTTGATGATAGTGAGGAGACAAAGCAGAGTGATGATGAATAAGAAATCACTACGACTGCTCCCATGCTAGATGCGGTTTTTTTACATGCATCATAGTTTTGATAGAGCCGAGACTCTTGATGTAAGCACTTGTTTTTTAATGACAAATGTGTGTGATTTATATGTGAGCATTATTTTTTTATGATGTAATGTTATACAATTGATGGAATCATATGTATGTAAGGATGTAGTTATGAATATGCTTATATGAATGCATGGCTTTCTTTCATGTTAATGATTAATATGTCAATTCGATTTGAAATATTATCTATAAATCCATTAAGACTCTTTGATATATGATTGAATGTAATGAATTTGAACTATCTAACCAGTTGTCTATCTCATAGATAATTTATAAAGAGGCACAGATCATATACCCAATAAAAATTACTCAATTATGCGTCAAGAGGATGAGAATAAAGATAAACATGAAGGTAATGGATGCATAATTGGAGGTCATATCAAATAAGGGAAATCATGGCATTGGACTTCTCCTTATTATTGGTGGAAGCGTCGACACAAACCCATTGAGACGGATGAATGAATGTGAAGGATAATATATGGTCCAAGCTAATGAGGTGATATTATGAGTGTAAAAACGTGTACCATTAACATAACTGATGTAAAATAGGGGTGTATGATCTATCTAAAAAATACCATGAAAAAAATCCATAAGACTCTCACTAAAACTACCATGCAAGGGTGCATAGACTACAAACTAATGCAAACTAAAAATAGGGGTGCTAGTACTATGGATATAATTTCCTTAAATATAATATACAATGGGTGGGTATTATTGAGAAGTTGGTCATCCATATTAGCAAGTCACTAATCCCCCCTTCGTAAACAGGATTTGATGACCCATGACCACTTATATCATGAGCTTGATCATAACGAAGGACAAAATCACCATCATAGAGCAAGAGGATGAACATGATGATTGTAATGGGATTTAGACAATTTCTTAACAAATGCAAGATATTGTAAAGTGGCATGATGATCTTTGTCATGTTGTTCCAAAGAGATAAGTAATTGTTCTAGAATTGAGGTCTCTGATAAAATCACAATTACTAAATGTAAGAAGGGCATTTGGAACTCATTGGGTAAAACTACCTTAACACCATGCACATGACGGAAAGGGTGCAAAGTGAGTGGAAATCTAATTTATGTTCTATAGACTCATAAGGTGGAAAATGCATGAGATAACAATTTTAATTATTTTTGTCAGTAGTCCATTGAAGCATATTTTTTAGGCTTTTGCTAATGACATCAACTTGTCCATTCCCACATGGATAATATAAGTATGAAAATTTATGCTCAAACATTAAATGGATGGTGAGTTATTTTCATACATTATCTTCAGACTGAGAGTCATAGTCAAATACCAGTTATTTCGAAACATCAAATCAAGTGATAACATGGTTAAATAAAAAACATGGTATTGTGGTGACCACAATGATAATATATTGGCATGGCCTTAACCCATTTGGTAAAATTGTCGACAACAATGAAAATGTATTCATGGCCATAAACTAACATAGGTTTGGACTCCATAACATCTCGTGTAACATCTATGGCCCATTTACAAAAGAGAGTCGTGGATATTATACGATGAAATGACATAGGAGTTTCCCTTTCCTTAGGAGCAAATCATTTGACAATTTTTGGCACTGTTTAATGGCATGGATGAAATCAAAGAATAAGGTGGGCCAAAATTAACTTTAGCACGGATAGTTTTTTGAGTAGTGACCATACTCGAAAGGTGGCCTCCACATGCTCCACTATGATAGTCATTTAAAACCCATTAAACCTCTTCAAGGTTTAGACATCGATGTAGAATTTAGTATCTAGAAGGGTCTCATGATCATCAATTTTTCAATGATTTCCATCACAAATTGTTGCGCCAAAGAGGAATCTATGGATTTCCCATTATTAATTTCTATATAGAATTTTACAGTATGCTCGAAGGATTCTTGTGCCTTGGGGTTATTAGTTAATATTGTATATGTTGTCTCAATGTTGTGACCCTCATTGACACATGGGGGTGTTTCTCTTTTATTTTGGAAATGACAATGGGGGGTCAATCTTGTTCTTTATAGTGACTCATAACACTTAAGCTTTGTGTTCATTGCTAAGATACATCAAAATCATTTAAGTATTTCTCTAGGGAAGTGCAGATATGTAATGTCCTCTTCTACTTAGGCATTGAGGACCGACCCGCTAACCTATGTGATTCCTGTAGGTTCGAGCGATGCTGATGGTCAGGGAATCAACTGAAGACTGATGCCATATACAAAATATCTAGGGCATCAATATTATATCATCATTGGGTAGAAGAGAGACACCAGAGCCTGCAAAGGCCATCTGCATGTAGGACATCTAAGCATTATTTAATGATGCATGCACCTGATTGAGTCTCCATGCACATGCATGCAATTCAACTGCAAATTAGAAATTAAAGTGACCTAATTAGGTCAAAAGTTAGGTTATTTGCAGTTGAAATTTATAAAAGAAAGATAAAGTGAATGGAGAAGACATATGATTATTATTGATTTGGAGCTTCTTGAGTAGCAGCACAATGTGCAGCCACAATAGTTGGGGTTGAAGACGGTGACTTCAACTAATGAGGTTTCGACAGTGAAATATCTTCCCTAGTCTCATTCAAGGTAAACCATCCAGGTTCACCATCCGGTATTCAACTTATTCATCCCATTGTATTTATCCAGTATCCATCAGAGATTGTTTGCAGGGACACGTGTGCAGCCATAGGTGGGTTTTTAGCTGGAAAAACCCAAATCATTCGCTGGGTCCTCAGATATCCATTTATCTTTAGAATACTAGCACCATTCTCATAATCGGTATCATCCTCCAGTACCTGGTGATTATCAGCTTCTAGTTTTCTCATCCGGACCAATTCTCAGCAGTTTTGGGAATCAAGGGGTCTGAGCAGCTAAACCTCCAGTTCAATTCACTAGCTTGCTTGTTGATCTCAGAACTTCTGCATGTGTTAGGAATCCTCTCTGGCATGGAAATACTACCACTACTGCAAATTCTCACCTACATCAGACACTTCACTTAAAACGTCACCTTTAACTGATTGAGGGTTCATGCTGTTGGGGTATCACCAGAGGCAAGGAGCATCAGTTCTTCACCAGATCAGATCTTACTGCATGCATATTCTCTCTTGAGCATCATCAAATGGATTATCATTAGTAAGTGTTGATCTATCATCATAAAATTCTCTGCCCTAGTTAGCTATAAAATAGGGCCATTTTCCTAGCACTTTGCATGCAAATTTATTTTCAATATTATTGTACATCGGGAGGCTTAAGCAAGCCCTAGTGTAGAAAACAGTTGAATATCCACATCTGGGATATTACAGTGGTATCAGAGCTATTTTTCTTACCATCTTTGGGCATGCAAAATTATAAATGAATTCGGAAGACCCATACAACATTACTTACCGGAGACAGAGGTGTAGAGACAAAGAAGAGGAGTTAGAGGACATAGATTTGGGGGACAGAGAGTATCAGTTTGGAAAGGGAAAAGAAACAATGGCTGAGGATGATAAAAAATCATTGAACAGTATTATATCATCCATAAAAGAACACACCACTAGGAAAAAATAAATGACGAGTACCTTCAGGAAAATGACCGAGAAAAATGGGCCCACCCCACATGGTCCCTTATGTCCCAACGGTGATAGGATATCCACCAGCAGTAGTAGGGAGCACTTACATACAAACATGCAGATCCATCCCCATATATAGAATCCTTTTCGACCCACCATGCCTCAATTCTTAGATAGTCTAGCAGCAGTGCTTCTAGCACAAGCAGAACCAGAAGAATCCATGAGTTCCTATTTGCGACAATATAGAGCTTTAGGAGAGGAATTCAATTCAACCATGAACTTCACTGACTTCTGCCACTTTAAAAGTAAGAAAAAAACCAAATCTTACAATATTCCATTCACCCAGAACTATGAGTTACAATGCACCATAAGGAAACTAACTATCCCTACCTTTGAGGGCACCCCGAGTGGCCCAGCCCAAAATTGGGTGCAGAAGTTGGATACATACTTCCAGCTCAAACCCATGATTGAGACAGATGCCATTAAATTGAATACTTTGCATTTGGATGAAGAAGCACATGAGTGGTGGTATCACGAGTTAGTGACAATGGGTCACAACACCATCACTGGCATACCCATATTTTACATAGAGGCTCTTTGAGCAGTTTGATTGGAAGGATCCTGAGGTACACTTTAGAGAGCTGGCACAACTCAAGCAGATAAGTAGTGCAAATGGATTTATTTTAGAGTTTCAAAGGATAGCAGTCATGGTGATAGATATATATCAGAGAGCAGGTTGATTATGTTGTTCATTGAGGCTCTCACTGAACCATTACGGGGATAGGTCAAGTCTTATAGGCCCATCGCCTTAGCATATGCCATCAGACGGACTAGAGATTTACAGGATGCAGTACCCAAAATTAGGCTTCCTCCCAAAACCAATTCCCCTATTGAAGATGAAGAGAGGAAACACATCCAGAAAGAATGAATGGACAATGATACCCGACAGGACCTTAGAATAAAAAAGTTATGTTTCACTTTCCAAGAACCATGGGTAGTAGGTCACAGATGTTCAGGGAAGGGAAAGGCTTACTACATAGAGGCCTATTCCGACCATAGGGAGAATGATGATTATCAGGATCAGGAGAAGAGAGAGACACTAGAGATAGTTAAGGAGAGGCCACCCTCAGGAGGTACCATTGCTACCATGACAGGAGTTCCTAGATTCCACACTCTCCGGATTAGAGGTATCGTACAGGACCACAGAGTGGGAGTGCTGATAGATGGTGGGGATTCCCAAAAATTTATTGATGTTCCATGGTTTAAAAGGAGAGACATTCAGATTGAGAGTTTTGATGGGTTTTCAATAGCTGCAGCAAGTCACACCATGGAGTGTAGTCATAGGATTCCTCAATTAATAGTAACACTTGGGAATAATATAGTGATAGAGACATTCTATGTGGTGGATGTAACTAACATGAAGGTGGTATTAGGAGTTCAGTGGATGTATTCCCTATGGAGTATTCCACAAACTACCATACCATGGAGATGGAGTTCACAGGAGTAGAGGGACATAAGGTAGTATTGAGAGGGATGAATACCTACCTACCACAGCAATGACATCACATAAGATGGCGGCAGTACTCTGATAAGGAGATATTGAGGGAGAAATAGAGTGTTTTGTTACCTTTAGGAAACCACCAGATAATGCCACACAACATCCAGCAATATTCAGAGACCATCCAACGGGCCGATCCCCGGATAGGGGATTTGAGAGATACCCCCCTAATGATGAGGGGCACTTGATTCTAATTTCGAAGCGCATCCTAGAGGTGCGAGAGATAAAACTGAGGAACATAATCATCAGAGACTACTTGGTTCAATGGAAAGATCTGGCTATAGAGGAGGCCACTTGGGAGGAAGAATAGGTATTACAACACCCAACTTTACAGTTGCTTGAGGACAAGAAAATTCGAGTGGGAAGGACTGTAATGTCCTCTTCTTCTTAGGAATTGAGGACCGACCCGCTAATTTATGTGATTCCTGTAGGTTCGAACGGGTAGTGACAGTCAAGGAATCAACTGAAGACTGACGCCATATAAAGAAGATCTAGGGCATCAATATTATATCATCATTGAGTAGAAGAGAGCCACCAGAGCCAAAGGCCACCTGCATGCAGGATATCTGAGCATTATTTAATGATGCATGCACCTGATTGAGTCTCCATGCGCATGCATGCAAGTCAACTGCAAATTAGAAGTTAAAGTGACCTAATTAGGTCAAAAGTTAGGTTATTCACAGTTGAAAGTTATAAAAGAAAGATAAAGTGAATGGAGAAGACACTTATGATTATTATTGATTTGGAGCTTCTTGAGTAGCAGCACAGCGTGCGGCCACAACAGTTGGGGTTGAAGACGGCGTCTTCAGCTAACGAGGTTTCGAAAGTGAAATATATGCCCTAGTCTCATTCAGGGTAAACCATCTAGGTTCACCATCTTCTCTTCAACTTATTCATCCCGTTGCAGTTATCCAGTATCCATCAGAGATTGTTTGCAGGGACACATGTGCAGCCGTAGCGAGGTTTTTAGCTAGAAAACCCCAAATCATTCGCTGGGTCCTCAGATCTCTGTTTATATTTAGAATAATGACACCATTCTCATTATCGATATCATCAACAAGTACCCGACAATTAACAGCTTCTAGTTTTCTCATCCGGATTAGTTCTCAGCAGTTTTGGGAATCATGGGGCTTGAGCAGCTAAACCTCCAGTTCAATTCGCTAGCCTTCTTGTTGATCTCAGAAATTCTCCATGTGTTAATCATCCTCTCCGGCATAGGAAGACTACCACTCCTTCAAATTCTCACTTGCATCAGACACTTCCTTCATTGAAAACGTCACCTTTAGCTAATTGAGGGTTCATGTTATTGGGCTATCACTGAATGCAAGGAGCATCGGTTCTTCACCAGATCAGTTCTTACTGCATGCATATTCTCTCTAGAGAATCATTAGCTGGATTATCAATGGTAAGTGTTGATCTATCATCATAAAATTCTCTGCCCTAGATAACTATAAAATAGGGCCATTTTCCCAACACTTTGCATGCAAATTTATTTTCAATATGATTGTACATCGAGAGGCTTAAGCAAGACCTAGTGTAGAAAACAGTTGAATTTCCACATCTAGGATATTAAAGTGGTATCAGAGCTATTTTTATTTCCAGCTGTGGGAATGCAAAATTATAAATTAATTCAGAAGACCCATACAGCATTACTTACCGGAGACAGAGGTGTAGAGACAGAGAAGAGGAGTTAGAGGACATAGATTTGGGGAATAGAGAGTATCAGTTTGGAAAGGGCAAAGAAACAATGGCCGAGGATGATAAAAAAGCTTTCAACATTCTTATATCAGCCATAAAAGAACTCACCACTAGGAAAAAAGAAATGGTGAGTACCTTCAGGAAAATAATCGAGAAAAATGTGCCCACCCCACACAGTCCCTTATTTCCCAACAGTGATAGGGTATCCACCAGCAGTATTAGGGAGCACTTACATACCAACATGTAGAGCCATCCCCATATATACAAGCCTTTCCAACCCACCATGCCTCAATTCTTAGATAGTCTAGCAGTAGTGCCCCTAGCCCAAGCAGAACTAGAAGAATCCATAAGTGCCTATCTGAGAGAATATAGAGCTTTAGGAGAGGACTTCCATTCAGCCATGACCTTCACTAACTTCTGGCACTTTAAAATTAAGAACAAACCCAAATATTAAAATAGGCCATTCACCCAGAATTATGAGTTACAACACACCGTATGGAAATTGACTATCCTTACCTTAGAGGCACCCCAGGTGGCCCAGCTTGGAATAGGGTGAAGAAGTTGGATACATACTTCCAGCTCAACCCCACAATTGAGACAAATGCCATTAAATTAGACACTTTTCATTTGGATGAAGAAGCACATGAGTGGTGGTATCAAGGGTTAGTGACAATGGGTCACAACACCATCACATCGTACCCAGATTTTACATAGAGGTTCATTGAGCGATTTGATCGGAAGGATCCTGAGGTACACTTTAGAGAGTTGGCACAGCTCAAACAGAAAGGTAGTGCATATGCATTTATTTCACAGTTTCAGAGGATAGCAGCCATGGTGATATATATATCAGAGAGTAGGTCGATTATGTTGTCCACTAAGGCTCTCACTAAACCCTTAAAGGGATGGGTCAAGTCTTATAGGTCCACCACCCTAGCATATTCCATCAGACGGACTAGAGATTTAAAGGATGCAGTACCCAAAATTAGGCTTCCTCCCAAAACCAATTCCCCTATTGAAGATGAAGAGAAGAAGCCCGTCCAGAAAGAATGGCCCAAGAAAGTGGATGGACAATGATACCCGACAGGACCTTAGAAGAAAAAAGTTATGTTTCACCTTCCAGGAACCATGGGTACCAGGTCACAGATGTTCAGGGAAGGGAAAGTCTTACTACATAGAGGCCTATTCTGACCATGGGGAGGATGATGATTATCGGGATCAGGAATAGAGAGAGACACCAGAGACAGTTAAGGAGTGGCCACCCTCAGGAGGTACCATTTCTACCATGATAGGGGTTCCTAGATTCCACACTCTCCGGATCAAAGGTATCGTACAGGGCCACAGAGTGGGAGTGTTGATAGATGATGGGGATTACCACAACTTTATTGATGTTGCATAGGTTAAAAGGAGAGACATTTAGACTAAGAATTTTGATGGGTTTTCAGTAACTGTAGCAAGTCACATCATGGAGTGTAGTCAGAGGATTCCTCAATTAACAGTAACACTTGGGAATTATAAAGTGATAGAGACATTCTATGTGGTGGATGTACCAGACATGAAGGTGGTATTAGGAGTTCAGTGGATTTATTCCCTATGGAAGTATTCCACAAACTACCAAACCATGGAGATGGATTTCATAGGAGCAGAGGGATAGAAAGTAGTATTGAGAGGGATAAATACCTACCCTCCCACAGCAGTGACATCACACAAGATGGAGGCAGTACTCTGACAGGGAGATATTAAGGGAGAAAGAGAGTATTTTGTTACCTTTAGGAAACCACCAGATAAGCCCACACAACATCCAACTGTATTCGGAGACCGTCCAACAAGTCGAACCCCAGATAGGGGATTTGAGAGCTTCCTCCCCCTTGATGATGAGGGGAAATTGATTCTGATTCCAAAGTGCATCCTAGAGGTGTGAGAGCGGAAACTGAGGAACATAATCATCGGAGACTACTTGGTTCAATGGAAGTATTTGCCTATAGAGGAGGCCACTTGGGAGGTAGAAAAAGTATTACAACAACCAACTTTACAGTTGCTTGAGGACAAGAAAATTCAAGTGGGGAGGACTCTAATGTCCTCTTCTACTTAGGCATTGAAGAATGACCCGCTAACCTATGTGATTCCTCTAGGTTCGAGCTGGTACTGACAGTCAGGGAATCAGCTGAAGACTGATGCCATATGGAGAAGATCTAGGGCATCAATATTATATCAGCATTGGGTAGAAGAGAGCCACCAGAGCCAAAGGCCACCTGCATGCAGGACATCTGAGCATTATTTAATGATGCATGCACTCGATTGAGTGTCCATGCGCATGCATGCAAGTCAATTGCAAATTAGAAGTTAAAGTGGCCTAATTAGGTCAAAATTTAGGTTATTCAGACTTGAAAGTTATAAAAGAAAGATAAAGTGAATGGAGAAGACACTTATGATTATTATTGGTTGGAGCTTCTTGAGTAGCAGCACAGCGTGCAACCACAACAGTTGGGGTTGAAGATGGCGTCTTCAGCTAACGAGGTTTTGATAGTGAAATATCTTCCCTAGTCTCATTTAGGGTAAACCATCCAGATTCACCATCCGCTCTTCAACTAATTAATCTTGTAGCAATTATCCAGTATCCATCAGAGATTGTTTGCAGGGGCACGTGTATAGCCGTAGGGGAGTTTTTAGCTGGAAAACCCCAAATCATTCATTGGGTCCTCAGATCTCCATTTATCTTCAGAATACTAGCACCATTCTCATCATCAGTATCATCCTCCATTACCTACTGATTATCAGCTTCGAGTTTGCTCATCCGGAGTAGTTCTCAATAGTTTTTGGAATCAGGGGGCCTGAGAAGCTAAACCTCTAGTTCAATTCACTAGCCTTCATGCTGATATCAGAACTTTTGCATGTGTCAAGCGTCCTCTCTGGCATGGGAACACTACCACTCCTTAAAATTATCGCTTGCATCAGACACTTCCTTCAATGAAAACGTCACCTTTAGCTGATTGAGGGTTCATGCTGTTGGGGTATCACCGAAGGGAAGGAGCATTAGTTCTTCACCAGATCAATTCTTAATGCATGCATATTCTCTCTGGAATATCATCAATTGGATTATCAGTGGTAAGTGTTGATCTATCATCATAAAATTCCCTCCCCTAGTTAGCTATAAAATAGGGACGTTTTCTCGGCATTTTGCATGCAAATTTATTTTCAATATTATTGTACATCAGGAGGCTTAAGCAAGCCCTAGTGTAGAAAACAGTTGAATATCCACATCTGGGATATTACAGTGATATTAGAGCTATTTTTCTTGCCAACTGTGGGCATGCAAAATTATAAATGAATTCATAAGACCCATACAACATTACTTACCGGAGAAAGAGGTGTAGAGATAGAGAAGAGGAGTTAGAGGAAAAATATTTGGGGAACAGAGAGTATTAGTTTGGAAAGGGAAAAGAAACAATTGCCGAGGATGATATAAAATCTTTCAATAGTCTTATATCAGCCATAAAAGAGCTCACCACTAGGAAAAAAGAAGTGATGAGTACCTTCAGGCAAATGACCGAGAAAAATGGGCCCACCCCACACAGTCCCTTATTTCCCAACAGTGATAGGGTGTCCACCAGCAGTAGTAGGGAGCACTTACATACAAACATGCAGAGCCATCCCCATATATACAAGCCTTTCCGACCCACAATACCTCAATTATTAGATATTCTAGCAACAGTGCCTCTAGCACAAGCAGAACTAGAAGATTCCATGAGTGCCTATCTGAGAGAATATAGAGCTTTAGGAGAGGACTTTCATTCATCCATGACCTTCACCGACTTCTACTACTTTAAAAGTAAGAACAAAACCAATATTACAATAGGCCATTCACCCAGAACTATGAGTTACAACGTACCGTAGGGAAACTGACTATCCCTACCTTTGAGGGCACCCCGAGTGGCCCAGCCCGAAATTAGGCGCAGAAGTTGGATACATACTTCCAGCTCAAACCCATAATTTAGACAGATGCCATTAAATTGGATAGTTTGCATTTGGACGAAGAAGCACATGAGTGGTGGTATCATAGGTTAGTGACAATGGGTCACACACCATCACATCGTACCCATATTTTACATAGAGGCTCATTGAGCGGTTTGATCGGAAGGATCCTGAGGTAAAATTTAGAGAGCTGGCATAGCTCAAGCAGACAGGTAGTGCAGATGCATTTTTTTCAGATTTTTACAGGATAGCAGTCATGTTGATAGATATATCAGAGAGCAGGTTGATTATGTTGTTCAGTGAGGCTCTCATTGAACCCTTACGGGGATGGGTTAAGTCTTATAAGACCACCACCCTTGCATATTCCATCAGACGGACTAGAGATTTATAGGATGCAGTACCAGTAATTAGGCTTCCTCCCAAAACCAATTCCCCTATTGAAGATGAAAAGAGGAAGCCCGTCCTGAAAAGAATGGCCCAAGAAAGAATGGATAGAAAATGATACCCTACAAGACCTTAGAAGAAAAAAGTTATGTTTCACTTTCCAGGAACCATGGGTACCAGGTCTCATATGTTCAGGGAAGGGAAAGGATTACTACATAGAGGCCTATTCCAACCAATGGGAGGATGATGATTATCAGGATTAGGAGCAGAGAGAGACACCATAGACAATTAAGGAGTGGCCACCCTCAGGAACTACCATTACTACCATGACAGGGGTTCCTAGATTCCACACTCTCCATATCAGAGGTATCGTACAGGGCCACAGAGTGGGAGTGTTGATAGATGGTGGGGCTTCCCACAACTTTATTGATGCTGCATGGGTTAAAAGGAGAGACATTCATACTGAGAGTTTTGATGGGTTTTCAGTAGTTGCAGCAAGTCACACCATGGAGTGTAGTCAAAGGATTCCTCAATTAACATAAACACTTCAGAATTATACAGTGATAGATACATTCTATGTGGTGGATGTATCTGACAAGAAGGTGGTATTAGGAGTTCAGTGGATGTATTCCCTAGGGAAGTATTCCACAAAATACCAGACCATGGATATGGAGTTCACAGGAGCAAAGGGACAAAAGGTAGTATTGAGAGGGATGAATACCTATCCCCCCACAGCAGTGACATCACACAAGATGGAGGTAGTACTCCGACAGGTAGATATTGAGGGAGAAAGAGAGTGTTTTGTTACCTTCAGGAAACCACCAGATAAGGCCACACAACATCCAGCAGTATTTAGAGACCGTTCAACAAGTTGACCCCCAGATAGGGGAAATGACAGCTACCCCACCCCCCCCCCCCCCCCCCCC